>CAJVPZ010003915.1:0-10492 GCA_910592135.1 Racocetra fulgida | reverse complement strand
CGATCACAACTAAGAATTGCTTAATAATGAATACAAAAATAGTTTATCTTAGTGCAGTACAATCAAACATTGGTTTCAATAAAGGGTATGTGTTATAGTACAGCACAATCTAAACATGTAAATTTGAGCCATTGAGTGCTGTACTGTTTGTAATATACCTTCGATTACAGATTGTTGTAGTGTATTGACTTTTAAACAGTGATGTATGTTATAGCAATTCTATTTATTATACTTAAAGGATACTTGCACGATTTTACCTGTCATAATATGTGGTCAGTAATAATTTCGCACACAATCATTAGAAATACTAATAATCAATATATTTCCAATCCTTAATGCATACCATAAACTTTAACTATTTAACTCCAGTAAATTGATATTAAGAGGGTTCGATGCTATAACTTATTCAGTGGATCGAAAAAATTATTAATTTTATAATTTTTATTGCATAAATACATGAGGAATCGAAGTTATCGAAGTTTACTTTTTAATTAAAGTACTACGAAATGTTCAATATTGACTCTAATAAAAGATTCTCTCCTTTATTAATAAATTGATTATTAGTCAACCTTATGATTGAATATTACCACATTATTAGCATTATAAGGCATTTGTGACTTATATAGCGAACCTGTCATATACTCTAGGCTTAAATCGAAGACCCAAATTCGTCTCATCTTAATACATATATTTTCTCCCTAAGACAATTTGATAATAGTTTTAAAGTTTTAGTTAGATTTCCCCACTCACATCGTAAACAAAAGAATGAAAAAAAAAGATACAAAATTGACAAAAAAAAAATAAAATAAAATAAAACAAAGTGAAAAAAAAATGTTCAATGCTTAATAACTCATTAACAAGTGCTGGAACAATCATAGAAAAAAAATCAAGCTTTGCTTTTGCATTGTTTAAGAACTATCTAGACAACAAATCTTGTTACATGAATAGTTGGATTTTACTGATTATTTCTTGTCATTACTAATATATTGCTAGCAAATATTTTATATAACCTACTTACAAAAAAAAAGCACATGCTTTGTTTATAAACTTAAAAACTTCCTTACTGGAAAATCTTTCATTATTCCATATTTAGTTGGAATTTTAAATCTAAAGTGATCTTATTACACTTCCTAATCGCTTTCCTAGTATCTTGATCGCGTTGCTTTGCAATTATAATATTTCTAACTGCTTGATGCATGAAGGCTCCAAGCTTTATACCTATTTCTGGTTGTTTATTTAATTCCGGCAAGTCGGTAGCGTTTAGGTGCAATTGTAAAATTTCTTTCTATATACTTTCATTTATAAACTCGCATATTTCATTCATTAAAGGCTCCTCTTCCCTAAAATTTAATTAATAATAATCTCTTTACTAAATTATTATTAATTTGTTACGATTTCAGATAATGTATACTAAAGTAATAATTACCAGCTGTGGATTTTTGAAAAATCATCCACAAGATTTAAAATTGCTGCATGAAAGTTGTGCCAATATACGTTATACCAATTCTCCATAGCTTTGACTACCGTAGACATTCTATAGTCACATTTTTGAATTTTACATACTCTAATGACCAATTTTCGATACAGTGTTAGAGTGTTATTTCTTGTTCTAAGAAACATTGCTTTGCACTCTTCTTGAAGATAAAACTTAGTGCGCTAATGAAATATATTACACGAATTTTCTGAAGGCCATCTTCCCGACAGGCCATTTAACTGATATCACGCTGCGTGAAATTCACTAACAACATATAACCGCAACTAATAAAATGCTAAATTATAATGCTGTGCGATATAGGTTAGATGACCTGTCGGGAAAATGATTGTCAGGAAATTGAGAAAATCAGCAATATTGAATGAAATATATTTATAAATCTATATATACAATAATTGTTAAAAGATATAAAGTTTACCTTACTAATCTCTAAATGATCTGGTATTAAATTGTATGAATCAATGGTCTTCGGGTGCATTTCATCTAAGATTTCAGCTTTTCTTGCATTAAAGATATTATTGGCCAAATTTAGAACCCTTGGATGAAAAGCTACCCATGAGGCAACTTCAAATTCGTTTGATGCATTTTTGAGCTTTGTAAAGGGTTCTTGGGGTAAATCACTATCTATTAAGAAATGTAAATTTTTATATATACTAATATTGGTTTATATTTAAAAAAAATCCTTACCATTATTTGAGTGCGAATTTGCTGTGGCTGTATATGGCGTATTCTTTGTTACATTCTTTTCTATAGACCTTGAATATAAGGATAGCATCATCGCAGGATCCCTGTTTGTAGATTTTAAAGGTATAAAATTCACTGATGCCAACTCATTATGAGAATCAAAATTGTCAACTAAATAAGGGTAAATTAAATATAAAACATTAGATTAAATTTAAAAAATTACCTAAATCACACATTTAATACATACCCGATGCCTCTGCATAACTATTATCTTCTTCTAAATCATCATCTCTTAAATAATCCTCCCTTAAATCATCCTCTCCTAAATTATCCTCCCTTAAACCATGCTCACTTAAAACATCCTCCCTTAAACCATGCTCACTTAAAACATCCTTCCTTAAACCATATTCTCTTAAACCATCTTCTTCTAAATTATCCTCTCTTAATCATCCTCTTCCTCGTCCATAATTTCTTCAATTACGTTTTCAATTCTTTGTTCTTCGTCATTTGTTTCGTACTCAAAATCTAGTGATATCAAGAAAAGCATTATATATCAGTAGTATATATTTATTTTTTACGCTTACTTGTAATGAGTATATTAAAAAATAACATACTAATAGAAGTACACCGAGTTTTAATGGGTGATACTCTTCTAACAGGAACTGCTTCCCTAACAGGAGCTGCTTTCCTAACAGGAGCTGCTTTTCTAATGGGAGCTGGTATCTTAACGGAAGTTGCTTCTTTGATGGAAGTTGTTTTTCTAATGTGGCTGCCTTTCTAGGCAGTGCTTGCGTGTCACAAACTTTCTCTCTCGTATTTCCTGTAAAAAAAAATTTTGTTTATTATACTTAATAAAGAACTAAGAGAAATTTAAAAATATTAATTTACTTGTAGATTTTCTTTTAGGGGCCATCATAATTTAGTAACAAAATGTCTTGCAAAAAAATAGTGTATATATACACTATTAGTCGTATTAGCATATTTTGATAATATTATACATAATATTATTACGTGTTAAATTTTTCTAGCTAATTAGATTATATCACTTACATTTATACTTTTGAAATAAATGTTTAGCAAATACCATAAAAAAAAATAATCTTTACTTAGTCTACCTATGAAACGATCAAATAGAACTTCCAATCCCTCTTGCTGTCTTGATGTTCTAATGTTATACAAAAGAACAAAAAAATCGCAAGAAATAAATATACCAAATTTTGCGGACGTGGAATTTTTTGAAGAAACTGGCGAAATTGAAATTGATGGTAAAACTGATGAGGAAATAGACCAAATTGAAGAAATTGGCAATGAGGTTGATATTGAAGAAATTGATGATAATGCTGAAGGTGAAATTCAAGAAACTAGAGTAGACGAGGTTAGAATGTTTTTTTACTTCTTTTTTTCAATCCATAGTTTATAGTTTTTAAATGTTACAATTTTTTTTACATTGTTTTAAAGGAATTGGAATATGTTGATTTAAACATGCACTTTACAGATGCTATACACGATGTACCATTAATTGACGACATTGAAGAAGACCCAATAAATGACGAAATTCTAGAAGAAACGTTCTCAGAATTTGAAGGTTTTGATGGAGAGTATGGACCATACTTTCCAAATTTTACGTCTGCAGCCTTGTATGTTTGGAGTATGAAGCATATGATATGTAAGTAATATTTCTGTATTAGAAAGTCTGTGTAGTTGTACCTGAAATTGGAGTTGTTTCAATTCAGAATCACCGCCCCAGATGGGAATTTTGTAAATTTTTTTTGTGGAATTAGAGCTTTAGGATTAGAATTAAACTAAATTAGGGTCTATAATAAAAAAAAAATTATTTCATATAGTATGGAAAATAAAATAAAAAAAGATTCTCACTGAGACTGTCCCAATTCAGGATTGGGACGATTCTTATCTAATTCTTATCTGGGTACATTATCATTATGTCCAGCAACTGTCGCATATGAAGACCTAGCCAAAATTATTACCCATCCTAAATTTTGCAAGAATGATATTATCAAGAATATTAGACGTATGCGTAAGTGGAGATATAGGTTACTTCTACTTACAGTATGTCAACACAATGTATTATTTGTTCTCAAAAGGCACCATCTGTACTTACATCTACAAAGAAAGCATTTACAATATCTCCATTAGTATATTTGGAGCGTATATTAAACAATCTGGCAATTACGCCCAAATTATACTTCGGACCTAGCATAATTAAAAATGAAAAAAGTGAATTCTGGCATGGGAGTCTCTGGCAGGAGTCTACACTTTTTGGATCACATGAAATAAGAAGCAATAGTAGAGGTTAGTATTAGAAAGCCTATAAGATTTAATATTTTACATATTTATAAAACACATCTATGGTACTTTATACTCCAAAATCGGTTAATTGATATGATGCTCCAAATAAAAATATTTGCACCTTCAAAAATTTTTCCTAAATCTTTAATTCTAAATTCTATCCTTAATATGAAAAAAAGTATAATGAAACAAATAAAAGGTGCAAAATTACCATAGTGTGTTTATCATAAATAAAATATTTTCACATATTAATTTTAAGGTTTTTATTATTGTTTCTGAATTAGCAATATGATAATTAAAATTGTGAATCTTATATTACGTACAATAGCAGATTTACAGAATTCACAATTTTCTATTATCATGTTACTAATTTCAGAAGCAATAATAAATAATTTGTAATAATTAGAAATATATAGTGTAGGTGGTTTTTTTTTATACAAAGAACTATCTACGAAATTTATATGCCGCATACACGGCATAGTAAATAACGAAATAGATAGTTCTTGTATATTAAAAATTGACTGACTGTTGCAACACCAGAATCTTCCTAATTGTCAATATACTAGTTTCTGACATATCTGAGGAAATAATAAAGAATTATGGCTTGTTAAAGGTGACTCTGTATTTGTTAATCCCAAAAATATTTTTCAACGTGTCAATATGTGGTTTTCAGATTTACCAGAACCAGACAACTATAATTTTTATGTTCAAGAAGTTGTATACCGTTTTGGTGATCATTGGAAGTACCATAACATTTCAACAAGATATAGATTACCTTGTGAATCAGTTATATTTAAAACACCACCACAACCCATACCTGTATATAAGGTTTTTCTTGATATATATATCGACGATTTTGAAACATATAGAAATGTTTATCACTCATTAGGAGGGATATATTTACAATTTGGAAATATGCCTCTATCTTTAAGGAAACAACTTAAAAACTATTTTCTGATTGGGCTAGTCCCGTTTGGTGCTAATCTTAATGATGTTATCCAACCAATACTTAATGATATCCAACTTTAGAAAATAGATTTGTAATGCAAACATTATATGGGAATATATGGGTTGTTGGTGGTCTTGGATGTATCACCGCAGATCTGCCTCAGGGCAACGATCTTGCTGGTGTTAAACGCCATAATGCTATTTATAGTTGTAGGTCATGCAATATTTCTAGTGATCATCTTATGGATCTAAACTATAATTACATAGCAAATGCCCATTCTCACTATCAAACTAAAAAATGATTATTAGAAATTGAGTGTCAACAAACACAAATAGGGAAAGAACAGCTAGCTACTAAATATAGGTTAATAGTTTCTCTCAGACCTTTTAGTATTATCCAGTGGGATCAACATATACAGTCTCCGCAAAACATATATCATTCTATGGGAGGAAAGGCTCGAACTTTGCTAAACGCTACACTTAATATACTCAATGCTAATGGCGAGAAAGCCTTTATAGAATATTGGAAAACTATTGAAAAGCCTAGTGGTTGGGGCAGAATGCCTAATCCAATAAGGCATCGTCAAAGCTTTATGTTTTCCAATGTTCTAAGACTCTCAATGCTGATGCCATTTATACTTAGGCGTTTCTTAAACTCCAATTATATAAAAAAAGAGGTTTTAAAAAATTAAAACAAACTAAGCAATTTAGTATCCTTTGGGCTGTTGAGGCAAAAGTTCTTAAACTTGCATTTTCAACGATAATGACAGAAATTGCCTATGAAGAATTACAAGAATTATTAAGAAAAGAACATAAGATGCTCATTCAGGTTTGTTTTATTGTATTCTTATTGCAATCAACTTTATTAATATTTTTGTAGCTGCAAGCTTTTCTCGTGATAATTTAGATGTATGTACGTACATACGTAGCTGAAGGATCAAAATCAATATTACCAACCCGTTTTTACTTTCTTTACTTGAAGGTTAGCTAAAGTAGAGCTTGGGTTAGAGTTGCTTTTTTGATATTAATAGTTACTATGTATTTAGTAATTAATGTAAAAAATGAGTCAGTAATATTGGTCTACTTTAGGTACGCATATATCTGAAATTGCATCTAATCAAAATTAGTATTAGCATTTAGCATTAGTGTTAGGTTTCACATAATTAGAAAACTATGGTCAGATGCAATTTCATATATGTATGTATCAGTATGTATGTACGTACGTACGTATCTGGTATTTTTGTACGTATAATAAAAATAATTATTTTGTTAACCCGTTTAATTTTTACTAAAAATAGATATTTCCGGAACATTTTATCAACTTGTCTAACCTGCACGTGAATGTTCATCTGTTGCAAAATGCGCAAAATTTTGCAACATTGACAAACACTGCGGTTGGTGTTAAGGAAATGGTTCACGAATCTTTAAAGGCATGGTTTCACATACCAATAAAAAAATTGTCAAATTGGAACTTACACGGCAGTATAACACAATTGAAGCATTAAGGCTAATAATGGATGGTTGGAAAGATCCTCGCTTTAGTGTTAGCACTAAAGCATTTCCTGATCTTACTCAGGATCCGCATCTTTATAAAATTTTATCCAATTGGTATATTACTGAAAGCCTGTTGCTGAATGAAGAAAATGAAAATCATGGTAAGTAAATTTAAGTTTTTACTATATAACCTTAAAATAATGGGATGTGCATTACAGTAAAAGCTTCATATGTACCCGCATGTAGAAAAAAAATCTTGCGCACATTTTTTTTAAATAGATGTGCAGATGCTGCACAGAAGAAATTAAAATCTTGTAAATCGTGCACTCAAACAGTTGCTCTTTGCTACATGAAAAAATTTGCAAATTATGCAGTATCTGCACAATAAGTTCTATTTGAAAAATTAACGCTGCTCTCAGGTATTTCAATAATATGCACCTCAAATAGGAGAAGACGTAACTGATCCAAATTGTGAGGAGTTATATTTGTAACATTGGCGGTTAAGTGCACACCAGGTGTGGAATTAAGTTTGAATCAGGTATGTTTCCTCCTGTTCGCACTTAACATTGTTATGCTTGAAGTAACATTTGCCTAAAGTTGCATCTGCTTGACATTACTAACTAAAAGTATGCAAAAATCCAGATTTTAACTTTTACAATATCATGCTTGTAAGTGTAGGTGATCAAAATACAAAGATGGCCATTATTTTAAGGTTATATAGTAATGGCATTTTAGTTTATTATATCAATATTAATTCGAGTTAGAGTATGAAGTCGGATTTATTTTTTATATTTTAAATCTATATTCTTAAGATATAGAGCGGTTCACTTGTCATAATAAGAATTTTATTAATATCATACCTAAAAACCAGTGGAATCGTAAAAAATTAGAGAATATGAGTTTATCCGATATATCCTCGCTTTTCCAAGATCTTTATCAGTCATATGTAAAACACCTTGGACTGAAAAATGCATTCTTAAATAAAAAGCTTGTGTTTTATAATTATATTACATATACTGTCATCAATACTGAAGAGTTTAGCAAATTAAGATTTCATGTCGGTGATATCGTAGAGTTGGCCGAAAATTCTGAGAACATTACTTATGCTAGGATTAGAACGATATTTATACATCAACCAACTAATGAAAAAACTTATGTGTTTTTTCAATTTGACAGGTTTCAAAAGACAAACCATGTTGATCCAATACTCGAATGTCCACTCTATAAAGTTCGAGTATTTGAAGATGCGTACATTTTCCCAATAAATTATATTGATCATACCCCCAAGTATATTTTCTACATGCATGTACAAATATATGTAAAAAATGAATTGTCGTTATGTTTTAAACAAATTTTATTATAATGTAATATAATAAGCTTATATAGAATTAAATACTTAATTTTTATTTTACTATGTTGGTATCAAACCTCAATTTACAATAAGGAAATACTCGACTGGGGTGTCTAATGCTGTAATTACAAACATAGTGCAGATTATATAGCAAAAGTGGTAATGTAAATAGTAAAAACATATAAGATTTAAATTGCAATAACTCTTGAACAGGCAAACCCACACAAATAAAATTATATTTGTCGGGTTTATTTTAATGTGTTCTTTAATATAATAACGCCTTTTATTTAAAAAATTTTTGTCAATTGGGTGATTGACTAAAAAATTCAAAGTTACGTTTTTGACATTTTTAATGAAAAAAATCAAAAATGTCCATTTTGCATAAAAATTGAGTTCCTGTTATACTCCAAAAAATAAAAATAAATTAAAAAAAAGGTGTTATTACATTAAAGAACACATTAAAATGAACCTGATAAATATAAGTTTATTTGTGTGGGTTTGCCTGTTCAAGAGTTATTGCAATTAAAATCATATATATTTTTACTATTTATTGATCTAGACCCAATTACTATCACCCATGATTCTGATTGGTCAATGTTGACGTACAGGATTATCTATTCGATTTTGAGATCATAAAGTTTATCACTTATACTGTAATAAGGTTTATAAAAAGGCTTTTTTACCTTTTTTCTAGTAAATAAATTTGAAACAACCTGAAGCAGCTTTAGAGTGGCCTGGAGTAAGATCTGGAGCAAGTCTAGTGAAGAGATTTGTGATCAACCTAGCCTGGTTCACATGGAACCAGAATTTGGAATTAGCACCGATTGATCAGCATAAGGTAATCTTTTTTTTGAGATCTTTTTTTTTTTTTTTTTGCCGGCATTACCGATTTTTTTCTCCAGCAGTAATTTGTAATTTGACAGCGGGTGGGTTGGTAATTTAACAGCAAGTGATTTATAATTACAATAGCGGGTGGGTTAATGATTTCAACAACAGGTAGGAGTTAGTAATTTCATGATTTTACAGTGTTTCATTTCATTCTTGATGTTTTATACACTAATACTTTTTTTTTGCACACAGCGTTCACCTGCAACTGGGCGTCAAAATCAATTTTTTTTATTCCAAAGGTTTAGTTTTTTGGGCATAACAAATTGGGACGTTGATAGTTTTATTTTGATTTTTTTTTTTTTCTTCAGATACTGATACTTCTTTTTTTTTTGAGCACGGGCTTTATATGGAACCAGAATTTGGAATTAGCACCGATTGATCAGTATAATATAATCTTTTTTTTTGTGAGATCTTTTTTTTTTTTTTTTTTTGCCGGCATTAACAATTTTTTCTCTTTTCTCACATAGACAGGTCTTGATTTTTAGATAGTCACGACGAATCGGGATATAATTAGTGCTTTTTTTTTCTTGTTTTTTCTTCTTTTCCCTCTGGTACTAATACTTTTTTTTTTGAATACAGGTTTTGCAAAGAACTGGAATTGAGAATGAGCATCCACAAATTAGTAGTAGACATATTTTTTCATACGTTATATATATATATATATATATATATATTTTTTTTTTTTTTTTTTTTTTTTGTCAGCTCAAACAATTTTTTTCTCCCGCAGTGATTTGTAATTTAACAGCGGGTGGGTTGGTAATTTAACAGTGAGTGATTCATAATTACAACAGCGGGTGGGTTAATGATTTCAACAACAGGTGGGGGTTAGTGATTTCATAATTTTACAGTGTTTCATTTCATTTTTGACATTTTATACACTAATACTTTTTTTTTTGCACACAGTGTTCACCTGCAACTGGGCGTCAAAATTAATTTTTTTTATTCCAAAGGTTTAGATTTTTGGGCATAACAAATCGGGACATTGCTAGTTTTTTTTTTGATTTTTTTTTTTTTCCTCCAGATACTAATACTTCTTTTTTTTTTTGTGCACGGGCTTTATATGGAACCAGAATTTGGAATTAGCACTGATTGATCAGCATAAGGTCATCTTTTTTTTTGTAAGATCTTTTTTTACTTTTTTTTTGCCGGCATTAACAATTTTTAGAAATTAGTGCTTTTTTTTCTTGTTTTTTTTCTTTTTCCTCTGGTACTAATACTTCTTTTTTGAACACAGGTTTCGCATAGAACTGGAATTGAGAATGAGCATCAATAAATTAGCAATGGGTAATTCTTTTTTTTTTTTTTTTTATGTGTCTTTATTTTTTTTG
>CAJVPZ010003914.1:0-10494 GCA_910592135.1 Racocetra fulgida | reverse complement strand
GAAAAGTACGCAAGCATATAAAAGATCAAAAAAGGGATGATAAAAGACCTGTAGATGGCAAACTGGTGGCGGCAGCAACATATTTTTGCAAATTCTAATTTCATCGCTAATAGGATTCGAACTCTTGTTCTGCTGCTTGGGGGTGCAACAACTTAACAACTATACTAAATCTTCACACTTTAGTAATTATATATTTATTTTAATAGAATAAGTAATTATATATTTATTCTTATTTTGTAAATTGTTTAATAGTTTAGCAACTTATATCGTATTTTCACATAATAATATCCACCTGTGCATTATTTTGAGTATATACACATTAATTAGAGTATGTGTATAAGCGTTATTTTGAAACAAGTTTCGATTTTTTGATAAATCGTTTTTCAAATAATGTTTATATGCATTATATATAAACAATTATATAGCAGCAAGTTTCTTTTACCAGAGTTAATGTTTTCATTTGCACAGTAGCAGCACATCGAATGGTATTAACTTTATTAAAAAAAAATATAAATCAATATTTTCTTCATTTACTAATATTGTACACTTAAATAATTACTTGACAGGAGGATTGGGTCCCATAGCTTAGCGGTTAAGCTCCCAACCCCCCACAGACTAAGTCAATGGTTCAAGTCAGGCTGGAGGCAAATTTTAATAAAATTTGCTTCTGTAACCTACAGGAGCTATAAAAATCAAATACAAAGCCTTGTGGAAGTCCAAGTGCAGTATGAAACTAGAATAAGGAGTTCTCAGAAAAAGACTAGGTTATAGAGTGTAGGCATTATATATAACAGTAGCGTCACAGAAGGTTAGGTTATACAGAAGATTGCACGAATTAGTCCTCTGGTTGGGGTGACCTGGAAGCAGTACTAATATTCTTGTATCCAACTTGTGAAGTACTTGCTTGAAAGAATGATACGATGATAGCCAAAACTGGAGTAGTAAGTAAAGCGGTGATACATGATTATGGGCTGTGATAAAGGATCATACCTTAACTGGAATTGGAAGCAACTATGGTTCTGCGAAACAATCTACTATAGAAGATTACTTGATGTAGAGAGCATACCTATCTCTGTATGATTAAATATATCAAATCGGAGCTCTGGTTACACCTATATGGAAGTCTATGATGAAAAGGGTTAAGAATTTATCAGTATGAATGCTGCACTAACCAGGGTTGAGATACTCTAAGTTGGAAGTTGTACAATATGTATAATAAAGGCCAATAGCTGAAAATATATCAATTACTATATATGAAACAAGTTCTTAATAAATACTATAAAAGAGAATACAAAGGAAATAGAAAAGTACGCAAGCATATAAAAGATCAAAAAAGGGATGATAAAAGACCTGTAGATGGCAAACTGGTGGCGGCAGCAGGTCCCTAGCTTAAGATACAGGTTAGTAGTACCTGGGCAAATGAGTGGAAGGATTAGGCATTCATAGAAATGAAGGAATGCAAACCGGTGTAACTCAGTTGGCACAAACCCAAAATAAGTGCTAATTCATCAGGTAGTATCAACTTTGTCATGTGGTAAATCTAACTAAGCAGCAGAGACCTGGCTTGAGATATGTGCATAAGAAGCTCTTGGCAGGCACACCAATCTGAAAGGTCTTTAGGGACCGATTACCTGAATGAACCAAATTGGGAGTCACTAAGGTTTAATTGTGAGTCATAGAGAGAATATGGTTGTATAACTAGAATTAGTTAGTTGTAAAGCACAAAAACCAGATAATACGAAGGTAGGATACAAAATACTTTGGTAGATTTAGGTTACAGATAAAGTAGTCTGAGCTCCGTATTCAAAAAATTAGTTTGGTTAGTAGGTGCATGAGTGAGCAACAAGGTTGTATAGTAGTGTACAAACTTAAGAATTAATAAAAGATACAAGAGGCATAACCTCACCTTAACACCAAAAAAAAAATAATAATAATTACTTGACAAGATATATCACATATTGATACTAAAAATCAGTATGAAAAAGTAATCAGTTGAAGGTGAGAGTAATCAGTTAGACACAAATTCATTATGTAAATTTATCTAGCTGTCAAGTTTATAATTACTTTTTTTTTTTTTTTTAGTTTTTCATTTTTGATTTGCACGATAATGTCTTGCAGCTATCTAAAAAAATTTTTTATTTGTTACAAAATGAAAAGTTTTACATTATAATTTTATCAATTAATTTATAAAGAGTATAATGCAATTTAGAAAATATATAAATCCAGACTCTTTCCAACGATCCCTTAGTCAACAACAAAATAAACTGAACTACAGAAAAACGCTATAGAAAAGCAACAAAGTAGACTCAACAATATTCTTGGTCCATACAAACAAACTTGCTGTTGACAAAGCTACCACATACGTGAAACACCAAGGAGTGGACATATAATAAAGAGCGGGTTGTGCCTTTGGGTCAAGCTTTTTAGTGAACTCCCTCGCACTTTCAGCATCCAAACCAGAAGGATTATTCTGGAAGCAACATCCCTGTGGGTCCCTGGTTAAGAATATCTATAGTGAAAACTGAGGAACTGAATTATATAACTGTAAAACTTACAAGAAAAACCTTACATACTCTCATTAACCCACCACTTTTTTTTGAGGAAATTTTTGTAAAAAGTGGGCGATTTAGTTTACTCCCTCCAAAAGATTGACATCACGTGCACCAAAACAGTCAGCATTGTTTATTTCCTAAATCAGTATAATGGAACAACAAACATGTCAAAGCACATGCCTCAAATGTAAAAGCTGATCAAACAATGCAGTTCGATGATTTACCAAATTAGGAGATCGCATTCTAGAATATCTAGAATAATCTACATGCGATTTCTATGAATTTGATTGGCTGCAGTTATTTTTTTTTATGGTCGTACTTGCCTTGGAATTTGCATATTATTCAATACTAAATGATATACGAATAGGCAGTATTAAACGTTTACTTTCAGTAATTCCATTTAATCCCTTCCAGTAAGCTGTTTTAAAAAAAGTAAATGAGAGCTTAATATTAAGAATTTCTTTATGCTTTGTTAAGTGAGAAGGTTGTTGTTAAATAAAATGACCATTTTTTTAGTGTCTAAAGCAGCAGATCATAAATGTATATTCACAAGTTTGGTTAGTGCATATAATGCAATCGGGTTAAGTCCTTGTGGAGAAGAAGAAAAATGGCGAAATGCAAATAGCCCATTAGCAGCTAAGAAAATTAGACTTTTTTATGATTTCTTTTCTGATCTTGCTAATCTTAGCCTTGATTCTCATTCGATTTGTTCAATACATTATAATCAAGTCATTATTAATAACTAGCTTTATGAGAGTCTTGTAGGTCCCACTTAAGAAAACCAAATATCTCGCCCTGACACCAATGAGGATAATCTAAGTGCTAGTACCACGGATATGGTAGTTAAGCTTGATAGAATTAAACACTTTGTAGATTCAGCTTGACTAGAAAATCAGAGACTCAATGGTCGAATTAAGGAGATGCAAGAACATATATATGATCAAAAATCGAAATAGAGGAATTAAGTTGTAAATTAGACAATCAAGAAAATGAAATACAGAAGTTGAGAAGTAAATTATGAAGGGTCTATGATAATATGGCTGAAATTCAAGATTTATGCAATGAAAAAATTAAGCATAATGAAGCGCTTGTTGAACAGTGGAATTCAAGATTTTCTGATCACCAAAAACGGATTAATTCAGTTATCGAAATAGCAAAGGCAGGTTAATATAATATTTAATATATCTACTTTTTTTTTTTAATATAGTTATAAATGTTAGCTTAAGCTTTAATATTTACTAGCTTTACGCGTGTGAATCATCCAGAGTGACCACCAAAAACGCTGTGATGTAATTAAACAATTAGCCTGCAAAAAGCCTTCTTTATGGTAAAATTGATCTGAGAATATTTTTAATTAATAGGGTGGCTGTGATTCATTTTGCATAATTTTGGTTCTGCTGCATCGTAATTACATCATATTGTTTTTGGTGGTCGCTCTAGATGATTCTGCGTGTCACTACGTGCCACATTTTAATTTAATAAATATATAATTGTTATAAGTGGATATTTAATATCCTGAATCTACTTAAGTATGATCTTGACTGTATTAATATTAAGCGGGTTTAATAATTTTAGAATGAAATATTATATAAATATAGTAAGTTAACGAATAATTTTTAGCATTTGTGAATTAGTAAATAGGAAAGTTTCCGGATCATGTAAATTTGCACCTACCAAATATCGTGATGTACATCACTGTCTCAGAAAATAATCGTGGCAAAATTTTTTAAAACTTGTATGAAAATTACTTGACAACTATCTATAAAATTTGATGTGAATTTATAAAAAATTTTTATTGAATCCTGTCAGGTAGTTGTTAAGAAATTTTGTTTAAAATTTTTTTAACTTTGAACAAAAATTTCTCAACTACTTATAGAATTCGATAAAAATTTTTTTGAATTTGTATAAAAAAAATTATCTGAGTTTTATTATATAGTTGTTAAGAAATTTTGTCCAAATATTAAGAAAAATTCTGCTTTGACAGCTTATGTACATATGATATTCGTAGGTAATCTAATTGGTATATGGGGTCTTGTCAACAAAAACACTGCTTATAGGTTTTTTTCTATTTTGAGAAAATCACATTTAAAATTTAGTGTAACAATAATAATGAAAATCTATTATTAGTAAAACCTGTTGAATCGACATAATTTGACCAATCATGTGAATTCTTTTCTATGATCCTGCAGCAAGGATCAGCAACTGGATTTACAAAATCTAATTTTAGATCACGGTTTATCGTATAAGACATTTAAAAAAGTAGGCATCGGCAAAAATTTTATTATATAAATCGATGCTTTAAATGTTAAATTATATAAAAGAATAGCCGCTTTATACTATAGTATTATCAACTCAATTTTGCAAAAAAAGCCATAAGCCATGTTTTTGTTAACCAGACCCCATATTTCTACAGGGGATCTCTAAATTTCTGGGTCGTAATAGCCAGAATGCGTCATAGTTAGGGTTGGGGTTAGGGTTGGGTTAGGGTTAGCAGGAGCTATAAGCTATAGTAACATTATTAGCTGGGCACTTTTCACTTAATAAATGACTATTGTTTTATTAGTAAAATTCTTAGTGATCTTGGAGCAAAATTGATCAACTCCGGTTTTCTAACCAGAGTTTCGAAGCTTCTGACCTAAAATTTTGGGATCTCTCTGTAGGAGTTGGTAGATATTTGAAGACAGTCTCACCAGGGATCTAGACACTTTTGCAGTAATGTGACTATCATTTAATGTAGCATACAATATTTTATGCTTTAGTTTAGGGTTTGGGTTTATGTTAAAGTTTGTAATTAAAGTTAATATTATATGTTAAATTGCGTTTTTAACACTTTTTGTTAGTGCTTAAAGGTTGATTTAAACATCAGTTTTCAAGTATTTTTACTTTTTTTACTTTTTTTACTTTTTTTCTTCTTGTACATATGTTTTGTTTTGACATTAAACTAATCTGAAACAATCAAAATTTACAAATTCCAATTGGTTATTTTTTACGCATCATGTTACATTACTGCAAAAGTGTCTAGAACCCTGATGCAGCTGTCTAGAGACTTTCTCTATTAGTGATTGTTGAAATAGAAGACTCTGGTTGACTGGTGTTGATAGGCAAACATTTCATCTTAACATATAGATTGTTAATTTTCAAATTCAAGATTTATATATTTTTTAATTATAATTTCTAATCTATAATTATACTTATTGATTATTAATTATCAAATTCAAGATTAAATATATATTTTAATTATAATTTCTAATCTATAATTATACTTTAATCTTTATTTTAGAACGAATATCATTATACAATGATGTAGAATCATTAATTCATGATAGTGCTCGATTTTCTATAGAGAATATTATAGTTTATAATCCATATGAATGGCTTAATAGACATAATCAAATTGTCGTCAAATTTATAGAAACTTTAGTTCAGAATACTCAAGAGAATATCTTAAGCAAAGAAAAGTTATTTAAAACTGCTACTGCTATTGATTTAATATATAAAGCATGTCATAGAAGATATGTATCAGAAATTCAGCTTGCTCTTTCAGCTATTAAATATTCAATTGTCAGATCAAGAATGATTATTAATATTGATAATCATATTATAAATTCGGGAAGTGAATATCAATTTCAAAAGTGGTTAGAGGAATTATCAAAAAATAAAGAATCTTTGCCTGAAGGTCTTTTATTTCTAGCATTTGACAATGAGCAAAGGGGGCAAAAAAATTATCTTGATTGAGAATTTAATACAGTGATTTATTATGTTATTACTAGTTTCGTTGCTTTTAATATGGCATCACTAAACAAAATTTAGCATACTAACTCACCTTGGGCATATGACTTTCTTGACAAGTCACAATATGAAGAACTTTTTAGTGTTAGTCCTCAAGTACAAGAAGTTTTTGAAAAAAAAATTATATGCTTTTATTACTAATATTCTTAATTTATTAGTTGAAGAAAATCAATTTCTAATAATACGATTGATTCTCTTATCTCATCTATGGGAACTAACATTACATATATGAAAATATGATCTTCATGTAATCTACAAAATATTAAAAATCGAAGAAAAAATGTTCAGAATGTGGAATACGATTGCCAACATTAGCTGAAATATAAAAAGAAGAAGTAATTGAAAATAATATAAATAATAGATTAACTTATCCACTTGTTTTTAAACCATATAGTGTTGCTGCTAAACAAAATATTACAAGTGTTCCAAAAATTAGCTTTACTTAACAAATTATTGATCCAAGAATTAATATTCCTAAGATTTATATTTCTGACCTAATGAATATTAATCCTAACTCTATTGCAAATATTGAAAAAGTTCTTTTACATATAGAAACAATATCAGGTATCAAATTTGGAATTCGCAAATGGATAGCTGTAGCTTGTGATGGTGTTCCATATCATCATGCCATTAAACTTAAAGAAAAGTTTCCTTGGTTAGTTCTTATACCAGGACAACTTCATAAAGAAATAAATATGCTTCGAGCATTTGTAGAATTAAATTGGTAAGATATTTTTATAAAATTGTTATACTAACTTATTAGATTAACAATCTAATAAATTATATCTAATTTATATTATATTATTAACTTTTTATTTATTAGAGAAATTGATATTAAACAATTTGCAAAATGTCAGGGCTACCGAACAGAAAACCAGCTTGCTTATTTTAAAAAATGTGCAGATCATCATAAGTCTTGGGATTCTATTTGTAATATCTATCGTCGTGCGATATCTATAGAGCTTATATAGCCATATGTATAAAGTCATTCTGACTTGTCAGTTAAAGGATATATTTCCTGGGCTAGTCAGCAGGATTCACTTTATCGAATTAAATATGAGCAGGTTGTAATTAGTTATTATTATCTTTTTTTTTGTATAAAAATTTTGATATTAATTTTGTAATTACTTTTTAATAGACATTTGTTTATCTTCAATCTATAATCAATTATCGGAAAGCTATAAGAACTAACAATTCTCTTTTAAAAAAAGCTGCTAGACGAATTTTTTTACCAATCTGGTCTATCCTATATATCGCTTAATAGAAGCTTTTGATGAAATTTAACTGATGCGGCTTCATCCAGTAATACGTAATATAATAGAAAAAAACTGTGTCATTTCTAGATCAGGTATTTTTGAACAACATCAAGGATTGGATGCAATTTTAGAAGAGGTAAACAAAACTTTAAAAACTCTAATACCTCCTATTCCATAACATAATCACTGGAAAATTGCCGCATGTAATTGCAAAAAATTTATTAAAGTAATTAAATTAACTATACAGTCAACTTTATCTATTCCAAACTGCCTGTTCTTAAACTTTTAGTTAAGTTTTCAAAAGATATTATAAGCTAATCCAAACTTTATAATAAAATTTAAAATTTTAGATTTAGATTAAAGAGAGTTTGGTTTAGAGAGGTTTGAATAAGAAAAAGTTGACTATATATATAATTATATTATTAATTAATATTAAATTTTAGCTTAGAAGCAATTTGTTTCAAGTAATTAGACACAATGATCATCAAACATCTGAACCAAGAACTTGACCAGAAATAACAATAGAGTGTCAAAGATTTCAAACTCATTTATGGAGCCTTGATTTTGTAAATCAAGATCTAGAAGAATATGATTTGAATAAAGATCTTGAAAATTTTACATTTTTGGCAAAACAAGCACAAAGAAATTTTATTACTGAAGTATTTATTAATAAAAGTAATTTATCTTCATTTAAACAAATACCTATTACAAATCAAGAAGCTGAAGCACAAGAACGTGAAGAAAATATAACTATTCCTCAAATTCTACTAAAGATTGAAACAATTCTTGAACAACTTGGTGAAGATTCTCGAAAAAAATATTCTGGATTAAGGTCAAAAAAAAAAGCAGAATTGTTAATTATTTTGCAAGAAATAAAACATTTATTTACTATAAATAATGAAGTTAATAACCAAGATTGTATAGATTAGAATAAATATATACTTGTTTGAAGTGATATAAGTAAAGAATCAAAACTTAGATATATTTTAAATAATTAATAAATTAAATTGAAGAAGTCAACTTTATAATTCTACAATTAGTTAATATTTTTTATTATTCTTTAATCTAATCAAATTACTTTATTTTTAAAATGTATTTAATTGTATTTACTTCACTTTAATATTTTATTTATTTTTGAATTAAATTTATTTAAAGCTAATTTTATTTTAGTCCAAGTAAAGTAACTTATCATAGAACTATATGCGAAGAATTTTTAAACCAAATTCAATAAATCTTTTTTATTTAAATTTATAGATTTATAGAATTCTAATAAAAAATTTTCTTCAAATTTAGTCAATTAATTATTTAGGTTTCTTCCTTAAAGTTAAGGAAAATCAAAATATCTATAAATAAAAATTGCTCTAAATTTTTCTTTAACTTTTATCAAAGATATTTTACGACTATCAAACCAAATTTGATAAATCTTTTTTGTTTGAATTCTGTAGATACAAAGAATTCAATAAAAAATTTTCATCAAATTAATTAGGTAGTTGTCAAGATATCTTTGCTCAAAGTTGGAAAAAAATCAAAACACTATTAAAATACTAAATTCTTTTAAAACTTTGAATAAAGTTATTTTGACAACCATCAAACCAATTAGTTAAAACTTGGTATTTGAATCTTATAGGTTCATAAAAATTGAATAAAAAATTCTTTATCAAATTTAGTCAAGTGGTTGTCAAGATATCTTCACCAAAATTAGAGAAAATCAAAACACTTATCAAAATAGAGCTATGCCAAATTTTTATCTAATTTGACAAAGATATCTCAACAACTACTTAACTAAATTTGATAAAATTTTTTTATTCAAATTCTATCAATTCAGAAAATTCAAAAAAAGAAGTTTTATTGAATTTGGTTTGATGGTTGTTAAGATATCTTGGTTCAAAATTAGAGAAAAATTTGGCACAGCTTCACTTTTAATAAACATTTTCATTTTTTTTAATTTATCTTAATATCTAATTAGTTCGATGAAAACTTTTTTATCAAATTTCATGAATCAATAGGTGATTAGAGATATTTTCACTCAAGTTTTGAAAATTCTTAGATATATAGTCATGTAATGAGTCACTTTAATTCAGATCAAAATAGAACTAGCCTTTATATAATACATCACAACTTATAAATTAAAATAATTTAATTCAATAATTTGGACAGAAAATATTTATCCTATATACAATAATCATATTTTCTTTATCAAACGATGAAGCTATAATTAGAGTTGTGATCCAAACTCTTTTTTAGTTATGGTATTTCTACATAGTTTGAGTTTGGGAATTGGTATTTCTACTTAGTTTAGATTTATAACAAAACCCAAATATATATCTCATTTCAATAAATAGTGTCAAACTCAAAACTATCAATTCATTAAATAAATATTCGGCATTTAATAAAATAATCTTTAAATTATTCAACAAATCAGGTGTATCTATTGATAATCTAAAGATTGAATCTAATTCAAGAACCATGGATGAATCAATTATCAATTACTAAATTAATTAAATATAGTTTTGTCACTCAACCACCCCTCATAGTACAAACAACTATAAAACAACTATATGAGATATCTTTTTGCTACTCACGTGGTCTACAGCTTGTTCCTAGAATCAATTATTTTCCTTACATATTTTATCTATCTCTAAATTACACTTTGATATCCAACTTGTGCAGTTAGGCTATTATACTTACCCTGATATCCAGGCTGTCCACCTGGGCTATCGAAGCAACCAAAACTAATTACCATCTTTCCCTAAATTTCTTTTCAGCAGTGGATGAAGTGGGTATTATGACAAAGCTAAATTTGCATCAAGCTAGCAGCAAAGATGAGATAAGAGAATCAATCGTATTATTAGAAATTGATTTTCTTCAACTAATAAATTAAGAATATTAGTAATAAA
>CAJVPZ010003913.1:0-10495 GCA_910592135.1 Racocetra fulgida | reverse complement strand
TTATAATTTAATAGATAGTTCTCTACAACATGTTTTCAATTCAACATCACTTGATATTTCATCTGAAGAGATTGCTATACTCCATAATCAAGTTAAAAATTTGGACAGCATGATATTTCATAATCACCATGCTCCATCTCTTAACTCTACCTTATCTGGTCTTGTACTCAGCGATATTATAAACCTACTCAAAAATTTTACATCTTCTGCAAAAATTGCTTCTACAACTACTATTAAATTTTTCTTATACCTTAATTCACAAATTTATCATAATATTTGGATACCCTACTGTATCTCTTATGCACAAATTCAATCTAGTGATAATACCGCACCTCCTTCATCTTCTTCTTATAATTCTTTATCTTTTTAATCTTTCCAAAATTCATCTTTAGATCTAGCCTCCTCTAAATTAGAACTTTGGTACCTTTATGGATTAAGTACCAAATAAATCCAATATATATAATTTCTAATCTACAAATCTAGATGAGCTATGACCACCCTAGTTGGTTTAGGCCACAAATAAACTAGTCTGAGTCTCTTTTTTTGCTATCATATAATATGAAGTTTAAGTTGTAATTCTTTTCTGTATAAAAGATTTTAATTAAATTTCAATAAAGACAGAGACATAGTCTCACCATTAATATTCAAAAAAAAGTAATAATTTGTAATAAGTTTTAAATTAAGCTTATAATACAAGCAATAATTATTACAATATAAGTAATAATAATTTTTAAGTATAAAAAAGAAACAAATTTTTTTATATAATTAAACTTTTAATTAGTAAAATTTATTAATAATTTTATTTTTAAACTTTTTTTGAATAGTATACTACTTGGAGTATATCAAAAATTTCTTAAAATAAGAATCTTTTATAATTTTTTTTTACAATAATTTTATTACAAATTTTAAAATAAATAAATTCCAGTTAAACTAGAATATTTATCTAATTTTTGTATGTAAAAAATCTTTTTAAAAATTTTTTTTTAAATTTTTTATAGTTTTTAATAAACGTACTACTGGTAGTATAAAGGCCTAAATCCTATCCATTAATATAAATAATAAAATCTATATATATATATGTAAATAAAAATTGACACTACTAATAATTAGAAACTGATTTGGATTAAGTCAAATCTTAGCTTTAAGCTATAAATCAAAGCTTTATATAACTTGAATCTAACTAGTTTCAACAGGATTGTAAATTACAACAATTTATTTTTTTACAATAAGTTTCAAAATGATAACTTACTGGTAACTTATCATAGTAACTTATTAGGAGAGGAACAGAAATCAGGTGATTTCAAGTTACTAAGAGGCTATACCTCCCACTCCACCTGATTCAAATATTAGCCAATTAAATTTAACTACAAAATATAAGACCTGATCGAATCACATACCCCCCACCCCCTAAAAAATCAGCTGATTTCCCATGGTAACTTAATAGTAGTTTACCGTAGTTGAGAATTAGGTAATCAGCTGGTGGAATCGAATAATATAAAATGATGTAAGGAGAGAATAATGGGTCTAAAAAGTTCTGAAAAGAAAATAAATGAACATAAAGACAAGACAAAAACTTGAATAAAGCTCTGAGAATTTTGATAGTAGTAGATAGTTAACTAATTGGCAATCAGTTGAATGAAATAATTCTGTTTGGTTAACCGATTAAGGAAATTTTTCTCAGTTTAAATCACTATAGTTTCTTTGTTAATTAATTGCAAAAATAAATGTTAGTTTAAAAAAATAAAGCAATAGTAGATTATAATTCTAGTAAAGTTACAAGAATGAATATTATAAAGGTAATAGAAAACTGTAGCTATAAAATACAAACTCTTGCAAAGAAACATACTACTATTAATTTATAAATAAATGAGATGAGATACGAATCTTATAAAAACTTGGTCACTTTCACATTAAATTCAACACCTGATATTATTAATACTAGTGCAAGTCTAGAAAATAAATGCATACAATAATAAAACATAACTCTTTAGTATTAGACAAAAGCAATATTAAAGTCATTAAGGACTGTGATTATGAAGTTATTGCTGATAGAAGTAAAACTTCTAATAAGTTATATTTCACACACTTAGTCATATTAACCATGTAACTATTAAAAATTTTGATTGCTATACAACTATAGAGCCTATCAACATGGTTATTAAATCTGGTATTTTCAAGTGAGCAATCCTTACAATTTACTTTGCTCTCAAATATTAATTAGAATTAACAAGGCTTTGCATTATTAAAATAGCGTAAAGACATTAATTTATTAACCCTTTAAAGCGGATCCCTCGCTATAGCGGAATTATTCTTTCAAATTTGTATTATGTTATATAATGCTATAGCGAATATTCATTATAACGAATGGAATTTTCCATCTCGCGATTAATCCTTTGTAGCGAGATATACTAGCTTAAAATTGCATATCACTCAATGCTATTAAAATAAATAATAATAAACCGTACCTTATCATTAAAATGGTTTAATTTGCTCTTTATTGTTTTGATTTTATCTTACATGAACTTACAAATTAATGCCCATGTGAATACATATTTATCAAGCACTTTTCATTAATAAAATTAAAAATCAATAACTAATATAAAATTCCATATTATACTAAAAAGAAGGTATTATAAGTTTAGCAATATTCCTTTTCTAATTTATTACAATAATCTAAAAGATCAGTTAATCCATTACTGTGAGCCATAGTCTTTAAGTCGTTAAGAGTGTTTTCATTCAAATTGATGTCAAGGAATGCGAACAATTTATGTTCTATCAACTGTTTAAGTGATTCAAGTTTAAATTCATTCGCCAATTTTAACAAATCTTTACAAATTTGAATAAGGTCATCTTCATCTTCTTTGTATCCAATATGATTTATGGCTTGAGATAATGATTCACCATATAGCCATCGTAGTAAAATGTGAAGTGAATCTGGTTCAATATCGTTAAAAGTAAAACTATGTCCAGTTTTTTTAAAATATGGTGCGACATAACCCAATATTAATGAATTTGCATAAAATCTTTGCTCTTTAATATAAAATGAAACGTCATTAGATTGGGTTGTATTATCTCCAATACATAAAGAATCAATCATTGATTTAATTATATGTTGCGTATTGTTTTCTTCATAATATTTACATCGCTTGTTCTTCGGTAATTTCGAATCTTTCGCGCCAGCTAAAATTAAAAGGCTGCTATAATTTTTAAGGTACTCAGCGGTAGCTCTTCTGTCTGGCTTGAAGTCTTTTTTAATATTTAAATCAAGATGTGAAGCGATAATCCAACTTTCTGAATCAAGTGGGTTTGTACCATTTAAAAAGAGCGGGAGATCATTTGGAAAGTATAACTTCAGATCATCATTTCTTTCATCACATAATGATTCTAATTTTTCATAAATTTGTTTTATGATTTCAAATAATTCATCACCTCTTTGTTCCCACTCTTTAGATTTAGACACGGTGGATTGAATTGTTTTTAAATGATTAACAATATTTTGAATGGTTGGTAGACCGAAATTCTTATAATTTTTTATAACTTCCTCGGTTGGTTCATTCTCAAAAAATGCTATTTGAGTCCATGCAAAATTCTTGTATTTCGAAAGACATAAATTTTCAAGACATTCCAACTCTTCCACATTCTTTTTACTACTATAAGAGTATGGATATTTTAAAAAGCTCTTTGAGATCGGAACAAATTTGATTTTCGATAGCTCTTCCCATTCATCTTCAGAAAATTTTAATGTAGATTGGTTTCTATAAAAATGGCAAAGAACATCGCTTGCTAAATGCCTAAGATTGTCTATTTCAATCATATCATCCTTTCGATTCTTATGCAATTCTTGAATATGTTTAGCACATTTGATAAAAATTTCTGGAGTAACTTTTCTTACAAATCCTATTTGTTCAAGCATTTTTAAGCATTGTTGATTGTCTTGAATGCATTTTGGAAGAAATCGATTGGAATAACTATAAACAAGTTTAAGTAGTGGATGATCTCGATCATTTAAATCTCTTGCAACATAAAGTTCATAGTTCTCATTTGGAAAAACTTTTAAATTTTTTATATAATATTTAATATTGTTGAGATTTTCAGTATCAGATAACATTTCAATTAAAAGTTCCGAATAAGAGCTTCGTTCCTGCGGAAGTATTGCCTTCATATTATAGACAATGGTTTCTTTGAAATAGTTTAATCTATTTCTTATTTTGGCACCTGCAGCTACTAATAGTTTTCGTTGATAATCCGATACGTCATAATAAAAAATACCACAATGATTTTGTGGAAAAAATGTAAATGGACGCGATGAAATTGTACCTGAAGGTACTAGATACGTAAAATCATCCGAAATTGATTTACATATTTGGTCTCCGGAATCTAAAATATGTGTTGGCCATATAGGTAATCGCACGAATATCCATTTATTCTTGTATTTTTCATAATTTTGCAAGTTCATAGCAAAACTAAAATAATTGCATAGAGTTTCCCTATCTTCCTGCTCGGTAAACACCTCATTTACAATGCATCGATATTTGCCAATAACATCTAATACATTATCTGGTTCTAATTTTTTAACATATTTACTAAGTGTCTTTTCATATCTACGTTTGGTGAATCGTATTCCAATATTTGTCAATGTTTTAACTAATAATTGATCATGAGCATAGACTAATAAAGGTTTTTTTGCTGCATTTTCTAAACTGATTAATTGGTGCTGGTCTTGTTTATTTGGGTCATATACTTCTAATAAAGGAAAAGACATATATGGCGATAGTGAATAATTTAATATATTCGACCATATTTCATCAAGCCATTTTTGATTCGGAATTGTTGTTGAATCTGATGGATTCCAATCTCTTTCTGATATAGGGTGTAACTCTTGTTGTAGAAAACGTCTGATTGTTGGTTCACCGAAATATTGAATGTTTGTAGCTTTGAGAAATTCATTTTTGGTAAATATTGTATGCAAATCGTGTGCTTTTAACAGATCAACAGGAATAAAATATTCCAATCCAACTTTAGGAAATAATTTTAGCTGTTCCAATGTAGCAATGCTATAATTCTTCTCAGTCGCAAAATTTCCAAATTTGTTGTCAAATAGTGGAACCAATGAAATATTTTCAAGATCACCATAATTTTTATCTTCAAGAATGTACCTCAGCAAAGAAAACCGCTCGGATAATGTTAAATCTGAAGTATCTAATATGGATTCATCATTTTTCAAGATATCTCGAATAAATTGAGGACTAACTTGCTGATATCCATTTTTTTCTTTGAATTCATTTAGGTGCTCTGGTTTAATTTTGACTGTAGAGTAATTATGCTTATTCAGAAACTCTACAATATTTTTTGGCGTGTCATCATTTATAAAGATACTATTTATTAAGCTAACATATTTACCATCTCCATATGGAGTCCAAAATATTTCAGAATTTTTTTCACATAAACGTTCTAATACTTTTTTACCATATTCTTTAATTTTCATATCACTTTCGATTTCTGGAATCGGCCAGAGTTGAGAAATCATTTGATAATTATTATTTCTTGGATGTTCTATTTTCGTAAGCCTTTCAAAAAGTCTTACATGAAGTTCGGAAATGTTGTTTAAAATATTGATATTCTTTTCGCTATTTGGTTTAAGGTTTCTTTTATTTGGCGTAAGTTCCCAGTCGTTTGAATGTAAAATTACAGGAAGTTCTGAAGAATTTAGAAGGGAAAGATATGAATAAAATTTCCCATTAAAAATTTCTTCATTTTGCTTTTCAGGAATAATTGTTGCAATCGCACTCCATGCATCTTTATTATCCTTTTTTCCTGCACACATAAGCCATTTTGTTGTTTTCGGAATATTTTCTTCACTATATTGAACATCAAACTTAAGTATTTGTGATTTTTTCCCAAGTGATTTACGATCACCAGTGAATTCTTTAATTTCAACTTCCCATAAGGGCTTTATTACGTTATCTGAACTTCTTTTTCTAAATGTTTTGATGGATTTCACATTGCGTAAAAAAATTAGTTCAGAAATTGCATCCTTCTTTATAACATCTAATAAATTCTCAACACGATCAATAATATCAACGCTGGTTTGCCATACATTATCTGCAGTATAAACTTTATCAGATATTAGACTTTTGATTGTCCTGAGTGGCAACCTAAATAAAGTTCCATCAAATTTTTCGTTGAAATCAACTTTGAATCCACATCCTTCAAGTTTTAAATAGGGTTCAAACTGGTCTTTAAACACTTTCATTGTGTGGTTTCCATCATTCTTGTAGTTCTCAAAATCAATTATAGAGCCATAACATTGTTCGATGGAAAACATTTTTCTTTGCGGATCAAAGAATATTATCTTCGTACCCGATAATATCTGTGGCATGTCTGTAAAATGATAACATGATGCAAATCCCCTGCCAGATTTTCCGATTTTGTTAGATCCCTTGTCACTACTGCCAATGTTATTGAGTGAATCGAGGTCTTCATTAATAGAAAATTTACTATTGTTATATATCCATATTGCTGGTCCTTGCCAGCATTTCATATCTTCTTTTAATAAAAGTTTATCTGAATATTTACATTCATCAAGAATGATACAAAACTGTGTTGCTCTTGCATCATCTGCATTCTTGAGAAATTCTTGAAAAACAATTTCTTCAAGATCAAATTCCTGTTCAATATATTAAAATGTTAATAAAAAAGAATTTGAAGATAATGGGCAATACAAACTTATAACACATACTTCTAGAATAGTTTTCAAAAAGGCTGCTGTTACGTTATTATTTTGTTTAACAAAATCGATTCTACCTTTTAAGAATTCTTCACTAAAATTTTTAAGTTTTAGTTTCTTTGCTACGTCTCTTGAAATTGCAGGATGTGCCATGACATTAAAATTCTTATCTGAATCCTTAACCCTTGTATCCATATCGTCATAAAATAATCCTTTACAAGGGACCATTTTTTCATTCATGTTTGGAATCAACAATTCTTTTAATCTATCTTCTGTTTCAGTATGAGATAGATGTTCAATCATATCAATTATGAACTTTTGCGTTTTACTCGAAAATTCAAGAGTTTTAAGTGCTTCAAAATAATTCTGTTCATGTGCAACTCCAAGCACAACAAAAAGTTTTGAATAATTGTTTTTGTTTCGATTAGAAAGCGTAACCATATCGTTTTTGATTATAGAAGAAAATACGATTTCTTCGCTTGAATAAAGTTTGTCATCATTAAAAATCCATTTTTTTCCCGATAATTCACTTTTCAAAAGGTCTATATCATTATTTGATCTGCTGACAACTTTGTTTAAATGATCATAAATCTTATATATTTGATCTCCTATTTCAGTATTAGAGTCTTCTTGACTTATTAAATCTGTCAAGTATAATAATTGTTCTATTATCTTCATTATCGGTGGATCGTTATTCCATCCAAAAATTCGACGTAAATCATTATTTTTGATCTGATATTGGATTATTGGCATTACATATGAAACCAAATTTTGATGTAATTGATCTTTACATTCTGAAGCTTTTGAGAATGTTTTTTGTCTTTTCTGTTTTAAGGTTGGGATCCACGCTTCGTTTTTAATTTTCTCACAGAACAAATTGAATAATTCATCATTTTCAAAATCATCATAATTGTCGTCAATATATCTTAGCAGTTGAATAGATTTAGAATATCTATCACTGGTTTTATGTCCTGCATAAATTTCTAACCGATTGATCACATCTTTTATAGTCATCGAATTTTTCATTCCTAGTTGACGTAATTTATGAAGATATTCGTGATCCGAATACTTTCCAATTGGAAAAAATGGTTCATTCGAAAAGAATAACTTTTTTATTTGGGAATTGTCTGGGTCAAAGATCTCATTTGGCTTTTTTCTAACTGATGATGCTGTACTAAATAATGATGTACTAAAGAATGATGTATTAAATGATTGTGTTGTAACAAATGGTATTTCTGAAAGAACACTTCGAAAAGGTGCTATGATCCTCCATCTTTCAAAAAGTTTCTCAATTAATTGATCTTTAATATGAAATGATGGATCATTTAAGTCATTTAAGTGCTGTATGACATGATCTTTCCAATATGTTCTTTGGTCTAATCGTTTAACTTTGAGTACTTTTTCAAGAATAAAACCAACATTACTAGAAGTATGGGCTTTCAAAAATGAGCAATGAGGTGAAATAATAGGTCCGCATGATTGTTCATCTTGTTCAGGAAGCAAATAATATGCTGTCCCGGATAATGAATTGATGTCTATCGCTTTGTTACTATTTACTTTAGTAAAAATCGGAAAACACTTTAATATTTCTATTAGCCTGGTATCAAAAAAATGTTGACGTTGCAAATAACTTCCAAAGTACTTAATTAAACATTCTCTATCATAATTACTGAGAGAATGTTTAGTGATGTTAGATGGAAATGATTGATTTTCTCCGAAAGATAATATGACAGCTTCAACATCATCGAGTTCAATTAAATAATTTTTAAGTCTATAATGAGACAAGAATATGTTTAGTAATTTCTAATAATTATAATCTAAAATAAAATATTTATAAAACAAACTCACTTTTCATAGTTTGAAACCTTTCGTTTTTCAAAATCACGATCTATAAAAATAGAACCCAGCGATTCGAATAATTCAATCAAAAATCCAGGTTGCAGATCCCCGATCATTTGATAACGTGGTGAATGGCATAAACATTTTGGTATTGCTTTTAATTTTCTCAAATGAATAGCCTTATTTTTAATTATTGGTAAAAGATGAAGACCCTCAAAGTGTGACAAATTTCTGTTGGTTTTTTGTAAATAATCCCAAATTTCATATATCCATTCAATATCATTCTTTCCGATCGGAATTTCTTGAGAATTTTCAGCATATCCCTTCAATGACTTCTTAAGCATTTCCACAAAATGATGTTCTGAAAGAATTTGTATATTAATATCTTTTCTATTTTTTACGTAAGATTTTAATTTTGATAAAATCACATCGCCAATTTCGTTATCAATAATTGATTCAAAAAGTTTTTCATCGATAAGTTTGTGCTCATTTTTGCCCGCAATGAAAAAATGTTTCGAATTACTTCTTGGCTCAAAAGTTGTAAAAGTATCATTTTTGACTGGAAGCAATGGAAGTCCATGAAGATCAGAGACATCATTAACTCCAAGAATATATTCAAATAGAAGTAACTTGTCCGACCTACTAAGACGAACAATGTTTGTTTGCTTGTTTGATTCCTTAAGATAATTGCATACTTTTTCTGGTGTAATGTACTTTAAACCATTTTTGAAAGAATTTTTTAATTTGGCGACAATTTGTTCTGGAATTTTTACAAAAATGGGAAATCCTAGCTTTTCCAATATTCTTGATAAATCTGATGACTTACAGAAGTTCTCATCAGTTAAGTATCCACTATTTATTGATAAATATTCTGAAGGACCGCGAAAAACTTCAAGATCAGGCTCGAGGTGATTAATAACATTTTGTAAAAGATCTTTCCATAGACAAGATTTAGCATTCAATTCTCGGGAAGATTTATCCACTGGCAATGGCCAAAGTGTATAGATTTTTTCGTAGGAAACACTTTTTATTTTTATTACTTCTGTTAAAAGTTTCTTCCATGCTTCAGGAATAGCTTTTTCAAATAAATATCTATTCCATGCACCTTTAAGAAGTAACATATCACCTGACGCCTAAAATTCACAGAAATCATAAATACTATTGCTAAATGGCAGCCATAAAATAATAGTTACACATTACCAGATCGTCATTCATTGAACTTTCCAATCGTCTTCTATTTTTACTGACCGCAAAACAACCATTAATCGAAACAGAAAAGTCTTCATAATTATCAGGCAAGGGTAAAAAGCAATAGAGTTTTCCCTGATTTCTTGATATATTGTCAACTCGTACAGCTAATCCAACAATCGGTATAAATTTACAATCACGAATGCGATTCTTGAATTTAATATATTTTTCATCATTTGTGTCAGAAATATAATTAACAATTAACCATTCACTTTTGTTATTGATACGCTTAGCTTTAGCCTTTTGGAAAAACTTCATCTTATAAACAGACTCAAAAGAATCTTGACCTGTTGTAGATAGCATCGTTGATATTATGTTTTCGGCTAGTAATTTCCTTTCACGAAATACTTCCTTCACATTTTCAATTCCAATTTCATACAAGAGTTCCGGAATATTACCATCTTCTTTAAGTTCGAAAAATAAAATCTTTTCAATGTGCTTTAAAAACAAAAGACAACTAATATTATCAACGTTGAAAAAAATATCAAATAATTTTTTTATGTCTTCGACTTTGTATTCCTTATTTGAAATCTCTGATTCCTCTGCATCTCTAGAAGTTCGAAGTGGATAACGAAATATTGTCCCATTATAAAACCTGTCTGGAACATTATCGAATTGGTGACGATTCTAATCAATAGAAAAAATAATATTAATACTAGTTGTGGCAAGAGAAATGATGTA
>CAJVPZ010003912.1:0-10495 GCA_910592135.1 Racocetra fulgida | reverse complement strand
GATCGTGCAGATCATCACATGGTTCAAGTAGAATCTCATTTTAGCGACACTTTTTTTTGACATGGCTAGGGTACTATTTAAAATTGGTCCGGGTTCAAAAATAATTACCCGTATGTTAAAATTAGCAAATCGTGTGTATGGTTAGTGAGGTAACAACTGCGTATAGTATAAATGCATATAAAATTTATACAAACGCGGTGTTACGAATATGATTGATTAGCAGTGATCTTTTCGATTTTTAACAGCTGACCTACGTACGTACGTACGTACGTACCTCGTTTAGTGTATCATTTTAGGTACGTACGTACGTACGTACAGTGCAAAAAATTGTTCATCCCCAGTAATTTTAAACGTGGTTTTTTTCGTAAAAAAGTTACGTGTAAAATGAAAACCAAGAAAACGTGTTATAGTTAGGTTTAGAATTAGAAAAATGTAGTGTTTATTAGTAAAACATCACTAGGAACATTTTCAATTAGGCCGCAGAAGGTGGATTCCTAATTAAAATATAGTCATTCTTGTTTTTTGTAAAAAAGTGGTTTCGTTTCGATTTTTACGTTACATCTGATCCTGAAATTCGATTGGTCAAAATTACAGGGGTGAACAATTTTTCGTAGGGGCGTCGGACTCTGAATGGAACTAATGGATACTAGTTTTTTGAGCTCCATTGCATAACCATTGAGCTCCATTGACTCCATTGCCAACCCTGAGTGTAACCCAGATTCGCATAAGGAGAGCTTTTTCCTGCGTTGCAAATCAAAGTAAAATTTCCAATTATATTAAGTAATTGGAAATTTTACTTTGTATTCGCAACGCAGGAAGAATCTCTCCTTATGCGGACCTGGGTTACACTCAAACGCACCCCGTGCTCTAAACAAGGTATATACTATAAAATCGCATTTGAGTATATATGTTGTGCGTGAAATTAGAATGGGTGTGGATTTAAAACTGAAATGTGTCAGATTAAAATTTGAATTGGAGATGCGTAAGGTCAAAATAGAAGGTTTGCGTTGAACTAAATTGATAATTTATAGAAGTGATGCTAAAAAAAAACAAAGACTGAACTCTTAAATTTATAACACGCCGGACTAAATTCTTCGGATTTTTTAGAGTAGGTTTTAGATTTAAACGCCTAAGCCAAAGTCTAGTTTTCTTTGGGCGTCGCTCATGCTGTATTATACATTGACCAAAATATTTCGACTTGTGTTGAAGCCATTACAGCTTATATTGTAATTAGTTTTGAATAGGCCAAAATAATTTCTGCAGTAAATACTCTAATTGCAGTAATTACATATAATACGTTTACTTCCACCCAAATGAAAGATATTTATTGATAATTCAAATATTATCTAATTTCAAGTATTTAATCAACAACGCAAAGTAGTGAAGTACGCGATGTAATATTAATGAGATAAAAAAAACTTTAATTCTTATAATTTTTGATTAATTAGTGCTTTTCTTTTTTATTCGATGCCAAAATTTTGACATCTTTGACATAAAGAATTTGCGCATATTGGATGAATATTTCTATAGTTTAACTCGGTACGAAATACGCAATAAATTGTTTTTGTTGTTTAATTATTATTACGTTTATTACGTAAATGATAATCTTGGTTTTACGCAACTCAATTTTAAATACGCGTCTCTTCGAATCTGACGCACGACATAAACTAGCATACTATTCTCATAATAAATATATGTATAAAAATAGTATAGTAGCAAATAATTTAATTTGTGACCTCACCAAAATGGGTCAATAACAAAAAAGGATTTTAACAAAAATCAAGATTTTTACATAATTGTACATATACAGTTTTTTTTTTTTTACGGGATTGCCCATACGGTCATAACAAAAATTAAGATTTTTACGGAATTGTATGTACGTACGTACGTAAATTCATTGAATATTTTTTATAGGAAACTTCTCTAATATTAGGGTAAGGGTAAAGGTTAGAGGTTAGGGTAAGGTATAGTTTATAGAAAAATTTAGTTAAAAAATATTTTTATTTAGTATCCCTGTAGGTGGTTTCATAATTTTGAATATAGAAAGGAGGTATCAAATGCATGGGGTACAATATAGCAATACGCTTTTTTATATTACATAATCTCATATTTAACGTTAACGAAATAATTTGCTTGATTCAATTTTTGTTTTCTATACACAATTACGCGTGTTTTTCAAGTTTTTTTTTCGAAAATAGTTTTTGGACAGTTAAAATCAAACATTCTAATTTGTTTGTCCTGAATATTTTGACGTGGCAGTTATAGTTATTAAGCAAAACCTAGAGATTTCGTGCCGGTGAAGTCGAAATCCTAATTTCGATTTTTGCTAAAAAAAAATGAAATGGCGAAACTGCAAAATGTGGCGAAACTAGAAATTGGCAAAATCAATAAAACCCAAGATTGTGTCAATAAAATCAAAGATCGTATCAATAAAACCAAAGATTGTAACAACTAGTAAATCTTACAGCAAAAAAATTTAAGTAGTCTTTTATCTATTTAATACATTTTCCAATCATATGTAAAACATAATTAAAACGATAAGCAAAAAAATTACTAAATTGAAAGTCGCATTTTTGATCCGAGTATTGCTTGGCACTTTATAGCCAACAATTAGACCGATAAGTAAAAAAAAGTTTACCTTGATTAAAATTAAAAGTCACATGTTTAACTTTCACGAAGTTTCGCACCTCTTTATTGGAGTTCCAACGGTTCGTCAGAGTTTCAATGCCCATCAACGTTTCGTCTTTCATCTTTTGCCATAATTCTCTTTATTAGTATTAAAGTTTTCATTAAAATATTCATTTTTTTCGAAAAAAATTTCTTCTTTGAAAAAGCTATTACCAATGGTGTAGATTCCTCGTCAGAACTAATATCATCCGAATATGGGGTCTTTGCCTTGAAACTCACCTTCCGACATTTCCGATCGGGTTAATTCGGACAAAAATAAACCCGAGTACTGGTTCATGTTCATATGTTAATCATCTTTTACTTTTATTGATTCAATAGTTATTCGATAAACTATTGAATCAATAAAGTTATAAGACCATTAACATATGAACATGAACCAGTACTCGGGTTTATTTTTGTCCGAATTAACCCGATCGGAAATGTCGGAAGGTGATTTTCAAGGCAAAGACCCCATATTATCATTTATTGATTAGTAATCTATATTTTTAAAATCGATTTTTAAAAAAAAAAATAAAAAATAAAAACCGTTATGAATATTGTTTTCATTAAAGGCTTCGGGATTTTAATTTATGACATCATAGACCGACCCATTACAGTAATAATCAGTCGTAATAAGCACTGATATGTAAAAATACGTAAGGGTAAAAAAAATAACTATTTACGTATCTTAATCGGGGAATCCTTTAATTCCCAGATCGACATTTTCCTAGAACAGTTCTCAAATTCAAATTATTGCCGCCAACTAAAAACCAATAATATTTTAATGTTATATATTAAAGAATTGAGTTTGGTACAATAACAAACTTTAAATTTATAGATTTTATTTGGCAAGACATAGATTAACCAAGGAAAAAAAAATTCCGCGATATTGTGATCGCCAGCCCAACCTGGAAAAAGTCAATTATTTTATTTTTTTTTTATTAAGGTTTTTTAAACATGTGACTTTTTGTGTCATGTCAAATTGGTACGTATTAATTAATTTCTATGTGTACCGATATTAAAAATACGTATAACGATAATATTATCGTCATAATTAAAGCTTTCAGCTAATCTAATTATAATAGAATCACGTAAATGGTTTAATAGAATTTTGACAAGTATTAATCGGCATAATAGATTGAATAAGTATTAATAATGAATAATTTACAAAAATTTAAGGTTTAAATGACGAATAAGATAATATACAAGTGCAAAAAAAAAAAAAAAATTCGTTATTTTAATATACGTAAATTATGTTACATATAATAAACCCATCCCCGATCACCATAAAGTTATAGCTAGACCTATTAACAAGAATAATATGTATCTTAAGAAAGATGTGGAAATTTCAATGTTCGGCTTGCCAGCACTATCGAATGGATTTACACCAGGGACAGGATCAAATGGACCAGATTTATATTGAATAGTATATCTGAAAAATATTAAATGATAATTGTTAAAATCCAGTTCATATTGCGATAAATAAATTGCGAAACAAAAACTTTCAAGTTTACCCTATTGATTGTAAAAATATTCTTAATTTTGGTCCTATAGGTCCATTAGGATAACTCCCACCCAAAGCCACTGATTGACGTAATGTTATACCACGTTCTTGCAAGTATCTCATTAAAAAGTCACTAGTTTTAGTATAAGTTTTATAATCCACATGACTAACACTTGAACCAGATCTATAAGGGTTTATTGTTGTCTCAAGAATTATAGCATCTTTAACATCAGTAGAATTAGGGGGTAAAAGTCCTAAAGAATGAGGCGTGGTGGCTTCAGCCATCATTTTAAGAGCCAATTGGTATTGGGGTGAAGCTTTAAATTTGGCTATAAAATCTTGTCCATTAATAAATGTTCCTTTAAAGGTATTTAGTTGTTGTGTAATATTTGTTACACGTTGACCAGATGGAAGGATAACCATACATTTATCAAATGCCATTTCTATAAAACCAGCAAATATCATACCACCGGGACCTTGAGCGTACATGATTTGTGGTGTCAATGCTTCCGGTGGTGTATTAAGAAAATCATCATAACCAGAAGTAAAACCTAATCCATGAACCAGCTCATGTAATATAACAAATAAGAAATCTGACTGACTCGATTTTATTCTACCATCACCTTCAAACCAATAATCTGCCTGACTGTTGAAAAGGGCTAAAATGTCATAATCAGAGTAAAAGGATCGATTAACACCAGTAACATTTTTCTGTTTCATAAGGGACTGAGGATATAATCGTTGTACACCATCATCGTCTAAAAATTGAATAGTTCTTGCAGGTGCAGCGCCTCCTAAGAAATTTAATAATGTATTAAAGAAAGAATTGAATTGAATCACCGATTAATAAATAACTTACCTAACGTTAGAGTTCCTGAAGTTGTAGCACATTGACTCAAAAGTGAACAAAAATCAGTGAAGGTAGCATTGACGGTTACAGGAGTGGTAAACGCGATCGCGGCAGTAATGATTTGTGCCGCAGTAGTAAACGCGTTTTTTACTTTGTCACAAAGAGTCTGATTATTCACCAGGCATCTAAAAGTAACCACAAACATGTCGCTTTCGTCACGTTTTGTGTATGGTAAATTGTTTGAATATGTCGTGTCTGCCATTAAAAAACATGGCGCCCGTTTTCTTTCAGATGGTTTTAACGGATTCGGGTGATCCCAACATATTGGTGAATTATCCGCACAAACAATCGCAAAGCCAACAGCAAGAAACAAGCACAGTGACAATGTCTCTAGAGGCTTCATATCAATATCAAGTTTTTATATTTTTAAATATATTCTTTGCCTCAGCTAAAAGCTGATATTACTTCCGTACTTACGAATTTAATAGAAAGCTTTTTTTTTTTTTTTTTTTAGAAAAAAAAAAGACAAAAACAAAAAAGCCACTTTTATTTGTTTACAGAAACTTTTTTTCCCGACTTCGTATACCGAACATACCGAACTGATGTAGTGGGCTAAGTAAGATACGAATGTCAATAAAATGTTATGCCGTATTGAAGTGGCCAAGTTTTCTAAATTTAGTCAGAATATATATAGTTGTTGATAGCCAGATATAGATAGTCTTTTCGCTTCAGATTTACGGTCATTTTTTCTTTTTTCTGTTTTCTGACTTGAATGATCAACTGTCATATTGTGTTTTCAAACACTCATTTATTCAAAAAACCCTTATATCTAGATACGACGATTGCAATAATTTAATAACACATATAGTATAAATTCAGTATAAGAAACTAAATCACGTTGAGTTATGACAAGATAGATTAACTATGCGTACGTAGATGGAGTGTAAGATTTTAAATTGTATACGTATATATATTTCCATTAGAAGCATACCTAATGATAAAAAAAATGTTATATGATCGTATATATTAGGTACTCCCGCAAGACGATCAGCTTATAATGTGCAAAGCCGCTTATTCCATAAGAGAATTATGTATTATAGAATTTTCCATTAGTGCTAGGACATCTGTTGATCTTATGCTGTATTAAAACATAAGGTTTAGCCACAGAATAAAAAGTTTTCTAAAATATAGAAATAAATTCTAATTTTAAATAAAATTCGGTTTTTTTTTTCTGAAAAACATACAAGTATATAGTTGCTGAAGAATTGATTAAATCAGTAAATTATATACGTACTGTATACGTACGTATGCTCAGAAAATTATTAACAATAACTTTAATCTCTAACGCTAAAAATGTAAGGTGTGTCAAAATAGTGTTTAATGAATGATTTGATTTGTCACTATCTTTAATATTGCATCTCTATTTTTAATACCGTATCTCTATCTTTAATATCGCAAAGGACTATGATTTAAGTTATAGGGAGTAATTTGATGAAACATTTTATCGTAATGTTTTATAAAATTACGTTTATTGAAAAATTGGACATATATGTCCAAAATAAATTCAAAATTGCTGGGCATTGAAAGATATCACTAACTATCACGCTATCACGCTACCACACTATTTCGGCTAGAACCTTCGAAAGGCGTTTAGATTTAGCGATAATCACCGTTAGACAAAATATTGGGTTGGGTTTATGCACTAACAATAATTCTTTACAACTATAGATGCTGGTGAAACTGGTGAAACTCTTGGTGAATGGTGGTGAATGGTGGTGAAACTGGTGAAAGTTAATATAATAGCCAATCAGATTTTAGATAGTCACCAGTTTCACCAGTTTCACCAACGTTATTTAGTTTCACCAGCATCTATATTTACAATTCATACACTGCTTCATAGCGATAGAATCCTTTTTTTTCACAGACAATTAACTAATACAAGCAAGTTTATTTACAATTAATTTCATGAATAATTAAATTTCATCGACAATTTGTTTCGCCGGAAACTCTTTCCATATATACAGGTTCATTTATAATTTGCACTAACCTAATTCTAATAACAATGATGGTGTATCAAGTAATTAAAAATTGTGATGTCAAGAAAATTTCTACTTGAGTTTATTAAATTACCCGGTAATATTCGGATAATTTATTATAGTCGTATAATAAAAATATCTACCCAGGCACAACCTCTAGGTGATTGTCTGCAAATAATTTGTCTATAAAATAAAATGTTTATGAAGTGATTGTCAGAAAAGTGCGCAGCACCGAAATTGTTTAATAATTCTGTGATGTAATCGAGATTTTTCTTCTCACAACGAAAAAAAAAAAATCGAATATTAAAAAATAACCCGATTCCGGTTAGTGTTTCTGATCGAACAGGCTCTTCAAATCATCCCAATCAGAGTAAAGATGCTTGATGAAACTATTTTTAAATTGACGAAAGGTTTCGTCAAATTACATACCTGATGAAACCGCTGATGACAAACTGTTGACGATAATGACGATTGACGAAATTAATGATAATTGACGAAACCATTGACGAATCACATCCTTTATCGAGTTTCTTATAACGACCTCAGGATATATCGAATCTTAATTTTTTTTCCAAATTATAAAGTTTTACCGGTTCATATGAAAACAAAGATGATAATTGTTTTTTAGTTCGTAATACTGTATAATAAAGTTGACTATAAAAAAAATTGACAGACTCTTACGAAAGTTAATTTTTAATTTTACATAGAAGCCGATAATATTGTTGGATCCCTTCGATTCACCGACAATCATTTCACCGAACGATCATTTAGCCGACATCACATAGGGTTAGGGTTAAGCATTTCATTGGTTGCAGGTATATTTCACCTGGCGTGATGTCGTCAAAATGAGCTGTCGGTAAAGTGATTGTCGGTGAATCGATACGGACCCGTATGAACATTCTCTGTAAATATCCGTGTAAATATCTGTGAATATTTTGTGTGAATATTCCCGAGCGAATATCCGGGTAAATTCTGTGTAAATATTCTGTCTAATATTTGATAAATACAGAAATATGAGAAACGTAATCACATGAGATTCTCTGAATATCCGGGAATTATCGTTATATCTGCAAATACGTATCTGCAAATTCTCTATGAACATCTTTGAATATTCAATGGACACATATTCATGTAAATCTGTATATTTATTCAGTACCATTCGCGAATGACTAAAATCCGTGAATATTCATTAAATAGCTATGATGAATATTCAAAGGATCCCAACACTTATTTCAAACGCTATATGATTTGTAATCACTATAACCAGTGATGTTAATTTTGGCTTCCAGTGGGAATTTCTAGCCTTCCAGTGAAAATTTCTAATAGTAAAAGTTTCAGCGGTACTATTAATTTTTGCTTCCAGTGGAGTTCCAGTGCTTCCAGTTAACAACGCTGACTATAACCATTACCCTTTCAGTAGTTTTTTCATAAAGTTAAAACAGATTCAAATGAAGATAAATTTAAAAGGCAATGAATAATTATTAAAAAAAAATCACCCGATAGTTTTAAAGTTCACATTAGTGATTATTGTATTTGCCTCATAATACACATCCACATCGTCTGGTCCAGAGCTTATTACTTTTACGACATGAAAATTATTACAACTGCAGTTGTTGCTTTTCTTTTCACTTTTTTAGTTGCTTATTATTGAATTATTGGATTATTTTTAGTTATGTTTAGTGGTCGCGTTAAATTTTGTCGTGTTTTAGCATTTTATAAATGTTTTATGGTTAACTTCTCGAAGTCCATTTTTCTGAAATACCATTTCATCGAAGTCGTAATATTGACAATCCATTTTACTAACAGGACATAATTGGATCCGTGTTATTTCACCGACAATCAATTCACCGAGAGGTTTATTTTACCGACAGCTCATTCACTGACAAGTTTTTTTACAGCTAATTTCAAAATCTAAGGACCATTATAAAAATTTCACCGAAATCGTATGGACGAAAATTTTTGATAGGAATATTGTGATATTTAAAATTAAATAATACAATAGAATTATATAATCACTCCGAATAATAAGAAGATATTGCGCAGCCTCACTATATCAAAATATTAATAAGTCAGTATAACAAATCAAATACAAACAAAATGTTTAATTGTATCATGTTTTCATAAACGGTTTCATGACGGTTTCATAAGCAATTTATAATTCAGAAGACAATCAACCAATTATACAATTTATACAATTTAATTTATTATATTTTGAATATTTGGGCTAGGTGCTACAGAAAGGGGAAATTTACAAATTTATTAAAATTAATTTTTTTTGTATAAATTAATTTAAAATAATATCAAGATCATTTTTCTTAAGACACAAAAGTAGTTATATTAATAAAATTTTGCAGTGTAGCTCTTTAAAATTTACAATTTCTTATGATTTATTATAAAATTTATAACATAAAAATTGATTTTCCAAAGACCTTTTTTTGTTGATTTCCCCTTTTCTGTACACTCAGCCCATTTAAATACTGGCAATTTTACAACATCACATAAATAATTGGATCAAATTTTATGAATTATTAGCATTTATTTAAATTATCATAAAATCTACCTATATATGTTGTCAGGATACATACATTGTCATATATAGTAAAGAATAATTTATATCTCAAAAAATTGATAAGAAACAGGGTTTAGATATACTAAATAAAAATGTTTAGAATTCTCAAAACCTTGTGTAATCTAAAATTTAGGCTTTTAATCTAATCTCTAACCTTTATATCTAACACTACTTTAGTATATAATGCATCTTAGTTCTAAATTTTAATATAAAAATATTATGTATAAAGAATTTTGCTAAAGATTACTGCAGTTAATTATTACTATTCTATTACATTTTTATTTAAAGAATTAAAATTTAGAGTTAGAATTCAAAATAATATATAAAATTTTATGTTGAAAATTAATTAGACTATGCAAATTAAATTAATTGATTCTCATTATATAGAACAAACAAATAAAATCTGGCTGGCCAGCAAAAAATGTTAAATTTAAAAAATTTTTTAATATAAAAAATTTTATAAGTTTTTTTTTATACAAGAATAAAAAAAATTTTATATGGAAAAAAATTTTAACTTTTAGAAAAAAGTGATCTGGCTAGGTGATGAGAATTAATTTTATTAGTTTGTATAGTCTTAGTGCACAAAGATTTATTATTACAGTAAAATAATTTTTTTAGTTTGCTATTATTTTAGTTATATAATATTTTATAATTTGATTGGTTAAATATATAAGCAGTAATAATTACTTGTAATTAAAAACAGTAATTTTTTGTATTTTACATAATATTACAAAATTTATATAAATATAATCAAATTATATAATTATAGTTTTATCACTATGAAGAATTGTCGACGCAAATCACTAACTCTTTCTGACGATCACTTGTACCAAATTTTCTCTAAAAACAATCACTCTATTCTCTAAATT
>CAJVPZ010003911.1:0-10496 GCA_910592135.1 Racocetra fulgida | reverse complement strand
ATTAAACTTCTTTATAAATAATTAAATAAAGAAATTATATTATTTGAACTTTATATCTATAAGATACTAAGACTAGAAACTCAGACAGAGCCCTTGCTAACTCAAGAGTTATAGAAGTTATCTGCAACCTAAACCTAATCAAATATTATATTATATTTGTATAATAATTATATATATCTATCTATATTAAAGATCAATTATAATAAAAAGTTTAAATAATTTAGTATACTTGTATTATAACTAGATATCTAATATAGCAGTCATTGGTATGCTACTATAGTATGTTAATTAAGGCATATCTATAGAATATCTAAATTTTAAATAAGTATTAGTCATACTATATATAAAGTTCTCTTATATTAAGAAAATCTTTGTCTCTAAATTTTTGGTTTAGATCCAATAAAATTACAAAATTTTGTATAATATAAAAGAATTTTACTAAAATGCACCTATGGTGTTTTACATTTATGTATACATTATTTTAAAAACTGGCTAATTAATTAGTATAAGGTATTCTAAGTAAAAATATTCTATGCTCCAAAAACTCTTCTCAAACCCTAATCCTAACTTTAATATTAACTTTAATATAAAAAATTTGTATTAAAAATTTATATAAAAACTAAAAAATATAATAAAACATATAATAGGTATAAAACTACCATAGGTGTATTTTATAATAATTAAATATAAAAAATATAAGAAATTATAAAAACAAAATATAAATAAGGGATAATTTATTCATCGCAATGTGATGCTGTCACATCTGATGCAGATCATAAGATCAGGTGCAACGTAAAATCAAAACAGCTATTTTTTTTATTAGTTAGGGTTAGGGTAAGCTTAGAATTAATATATAGACAAAGTAAGATTTTATAGTAAAATTTTGAAAGGAATTTTTTTTGTTAGAACCCGAAAGGTAGTTTTATATGTGAAATTTTAAGTTATACGCGATTTTTGGCAAACGGACGTTTGTTTTGAATTTTCCGGAATGTGTAACATTACATCTAATCTTGAAATTCGATTGGCTGAATATATAAAAGCAATGTATAAGACACATTACGCGGTGCGATAAATCAATTTACTCTATAAATAATATAAAATTTTTTTTTTGTTTTATAACTAGCCTCTTTGGGACTAAGGTTTTTATTTAAGTTTATAGGTAGGAGCTCGCTTATAGAACTCCATATATTTATACAAATACAACCTAGCTTGTTTACCAATACCTTTCTGCTACAATTATTTGTCATAAGAAGTCTCAGATGCTTTCCCTATATCTTTAAGACATATTTATCTTTGAGATATTGTTAGCTAGAGCTTTCCTTACTCACAATCTGGCTAACCTAGACTTTGGTAACTTATGCCAAATTCAAGGACAAGTACTTGCAAGCTGAAGCCACTACCATTACCTACTTCTGCCTTTGCAGAGTTTACACAAACTTCAGCATATACTTTACAGACTATCACTAGTACCTAAGTTCTGTCAGTAATCTAAACTTCCAATCCAAATAGCCTGGAGTGGCTGTAATCTGCTTAGTAATGTGAATTCTACCAAATTAGCATGTTTCTACTGGTATTTACCAGTAGGTGGTAGCTATCAGTAGCTACCACTACTGGTAGTTTACTAGTTATATAATTTATTTGACAAATCATATACTTTTTAATATTTATGATTAATTATATAATTTAAAATTTTATTCTATTTTTTATTAGTATCTACCCTGCATATAATTTGCTTATCAGTATCTACTGTTATCTACCGGTAGATACCAGTGGTAGATTCATATCGATAGCTACCAACTTACATCACTAGACCTGCTCCTGGTTTCCATGGTTGAGTCTTTTTCTTCTGAATATTCATCCAGTAGCCTGCTTGGTATAGTGTCTTGCCAAACACTGGTCCTTGTTCAGGTCACTGAAATCAGTGTCCAGATCCCTTAGATAGCCTTTTACATAGTACTATCAAAGATTTGTACTACTTCTCTACTCAGGACTTGCCAAGCAGGCTTCTGTATGCCCCAATACCTATATTTACACAGCTGTTTCACTCAGGTTTCATGTAACTTATATGTTATACTACAGTTTTACAACTTCTCAATAACCTTTGGTACAACCAAGTTTACAGATCTAATAATCTATCAGATTACACACAGTCTGTCATAACATATTTAGTAAAATTCAAATTTCATTGCTAGTGGGATTTGAACTCTTGTCCTGCTGCTTAGAGTGTGACAACTTGACCACTTCACTAAGTTACCACATCTCTATAATATAAATTTATTGATAATTAGCTTTTAACTTCTAAGTAGAAGTTTTTAATATATAATTTTTTAGTTATAAAATTGTTTTATGTTAATTAAAATCAATAAACTCTTTTTAATGATTCTTTGATTAACAATAACAAAAGACTAAACTACAGAAAAATGCTATAAAAATGTTTAAAACAATTACTATTCTTAGTTCTATCTTTGAAAAAAATAGTAGTAGATGAAATCTAAAATATGAAATATCAAGAAGTAGATGTAACTTAGATGATTTTTTCTGAGACTAAACTTTTGCTGATTTTAAATAAACCCTCTAAGCATCTAAACCAGAAGGATATTTTGAAAACTGATTTTGTTTTATTGTTGATGAAACTTAAAAAACATAAAATACTGAAACGTAGATATAATTTATGTAGTTTTTTTGAGTCAAGCTTCTTGGTCACAGACTTTTTAAGATATTTAGTATCCAAATTAGAAGAGGTTAAAAAGCCCTTGCTAAGATAGCAAAAGCTTGAAGAATTGTCTATATAATTATAAAACTTACAAAAAAACCTTATATACTTTCATTGACTTTCACTTTTTTGCAAATTTTGTAAAAAAATAGATAACTTAGCTTACTCTCTCCAAAAGATTGATATATTATTTACTTATCAAATTGGTTAGTATTGTTTTACTTTTTATATGTCACAACAATATGTAAATATATATAGAACTTAATATATAAAAGATGTGCTTCAAAGATGATGATTTGAACAAAAATGCTCTAAGACCAATAGGATGAATTTTTAATACTAGTTTTTTTCTTATTTTAGATATACTAATTATAAATTAAAGTAAAAACTAGGTTAAATCGTAGTATATAATATTACAAAGTTTAATACAGGCTTATAATTGTAACTGTCTAGTATAGATAAAAAATTCTATATTTAGTTTAGTTTTTTCATCTTTCTTTTATCTTATTCATTTTTTTGCTCATATTTTTTAATATATTTCTCTATACTTCTGTGTTTTTTTAAAAAACTTTTTTTTCTTTTATTTCTCTATGAGAAGATGTTATTAAATTGATGATATTCTATTATAGAATGATAGTTGGATAAGCTTTTCAGTTAGGGTATTATCTTAATTGATCATATTTTATCAATATAGCAAGTTATCTATAAGCATTCTAATAACTATTAATTAGTTATAAAGTAACTGTAGAATATTAGAACTATAGTTTATTGTTTTAAATCTTCTATAAAATGATGACTTGAATAAACAGAATAACTAATATAACTTTGTTTATATGAAAAAAATGGCAATTAAAATATATTAAATTTTCTTAGTCATACTATATTGATATAATTAATAGTATATCAGAGTAGCATTTTGGTATAAATTTAAATAGTTAGTATACTATATTTTATATATTCTAATTATAATACATCCATCTAATTGATCAATTAGATCATAAAATCAGTATAATGTAAAATTGAAAAAAATTATTTTAAAAAAATTATTTATAACTTATAAGTTAGCTTATAAAACTATCTTTGTATTCTAACAAAAAAATTTTTTATAAAATTTTGGATATAACTAATATAACTAATATATATTTACAATTCAATCTAACTCTATGTTAGTACTAATCCTTACTCTAAATTAATATTTTGTTAGTTTGTTTTGATTTTATATTACATCAGATTTAATAAAAATACTAAGTTATATCATGCTTAAAATATATAGTATCAACTATATCAGATATGCCATAATTTTTTTTATCAACAAATTCAATAAGTTTTTAAAAAAAAGTTTGAAACTCTTGTTAATAAATCAACACAAACTATTAATAATATTCTTAATTATTATTAGGCTCTAATATATTTTTTAAATATTAAATTACTTAATTAATTAATTACTAAGCCTATTTTTATTAAACAATATATTCAAAACTATTATTACAAACTTATATTAATCCTAATTAATATAATCTTTTACTTTAACAATTACAATAAAAGAAATAATCTCAGCTATTTTTAAGCTTTCAAATAGCAAAGCTTGTTAACCTACTGATATTAGTTATAAAATGATAAATATTTTACAATACTGAACAGTATAAGACATCTACTTTTTATATATAATAACTTTAAATTATAATGAATTAAATCAACAGATTAATAAATTTTTAATCAAACTACATTTCTGTTAAAGAATTTTTTATTATTTTTTGCTTTAAAGAAGTTATTAAGAGTTAAAGTTTATAATAATTTAAAAATTAGCATTTAATATAAAAAAAAGAAAGACATATACTTCATTAACCAATCAAAATTAATTATACAAAATTGATTAAATAAGCATCAAAAATTGTTACTTTATATATATATATTGGATGTTTCATACTATCTAGTATTGTAGCACTATATGTCTTTAAGCTCTTACTATTCTTTTTAATCTTTACTTTACTTAAAATTAAATTTCTAAACAATAGAAAAACAGAAAAATTTACCTTATATCAAAATATAATACTTTAATGACAATCTTAACCTTGCTTGGCCAATTAGTCTTATAAAATGTACTGTATTTAAAAAATCTATATCAAAATTATTACCAATAGACTTAATATAATATTTTAACAAAATTCTATTTTATTACTCCTTAACTATGTTGCTTTACCTAGAAATTTTACTGCAACTTCTATATATATTTTTAATAACTTAATAACAGACTGCTGTAAATATTATAGATTAGCATGGCAAAGCTGTGATAATATATAATATTATAGTATATTATTAAATATCTAATATATTTCATAGTCTCTATACTTGTAATATTTTTGATTAAATTTTTAATAATAATTTTATTTTCATTGTATTAAATCATTATAAAAATATTATAAGAAATATTTATAAGTGAATATTAGTAACTGTAAAATATATTGAGAATACTATATATAATTACAAAGATATATGACTTCTATCTTAAGATATAAGTAAAGCTTACAACTTTATTAAATTTTCTTTATTTTAAGATTCACTAATTCAATTTGCTTTACCAACAACCATTATTAAAACTAATCTTGAACTAACCTCTTTATACCTTGTTCAAAATACAATTAATTAAGATGAAACTATTATTTCATTTTGTGAAGAATCTATTATAATCCACTTATATCATATATTTACTCACAGTTTCCTAAATCTACTATACAAACATTCTGGATCACTAACTTTAAAAATAGTTCTTTTAATAAGTTTCAAGCCAGATGCTCAGTATTAGTCTATATAGATAATACTTTTTGACTAACCTCCTTACAACATGAACTATCACAAATTCTTTCTATTGCTTAATCATTTTATAGTATCAATAGTAATAAATAGATAAATAAATAAATAACAGTTATAACAATTTTAATTTTCTTAGTAATTATTTGTCATTTTTGTGTTTAAAAATAAAATACAATAAAGACCTTTATTATTATATAATAATAAATAGAATAAATACCTCTGCTGATTAGACGAAATCTTTTTTATCAACTTACTGGTATATACAAAAAAAAATTTTCAAACTAAATCATACCTACTCTTAAATCTGGGTCAAAATTCCAACTATTGCGGGCTAACTTGTCAAAATTATAATCTTTTCTGGATTTTGTAAACGGGTAAAATTCACCATTTTTTCAGATTGTGTAAATGATTTAAAGTGCATCGTTTCATTATATCATTCTAAATTAAAAATGATCAATGAAATGGTGCTCATTAGAATTATATCACATGGTTTGAAAAAAATTAGGTGGTGAATTTTACCTGGTTGGATTTTGTTTGTCGGGGATTATGATCCGTTTAGGTTCAGTTGACGGCAAGTTCATTCAGTATCAGTTATTATATAGTAAATAATAAAAAGGTTTACTGTAACTGTATTAAGAAGGTATTATCATGTAATGCAATGTACAGTAGATTGATCTATTTTCTTACATAAAAACTAACAACCAAATGTGGATAGTAATAATTAACGTTAAAGATCACCGATACTGCGGTTGATCATTCGAAATCTTAAATGTTTAACCGATTTTTAAATTTTTTTAATGGTAGAAATTACACGTATTATAATTCTGTAATCAATATACAGCAACACGTGAAGGTTTGAAATGACATCATAACGTCGCTACATTTTTTGTGGCGATGCTAGGATAACTAGGTATTATTATTACAAAAATGTTACAAAATATATATGTATATATATACATATATAATTTTTTTTAATAAATAATAAATATAATAAATATATATATATATATCAAATTTAGTATTATAAGTTATGCTAAATTTAATCTACAAGATTCCATGTGCTAAGCCATTGCCTTCCTTTAAGCTCACTAGAAGGATAATCGAATCCAAATGCAATATCCTTGAAATATAAAAACACCGATATTACCACCAAATAACTAATACCAAATACAATATTCTTAATTATTGAATTACAGGTTGAAGTAAAATGATCTAAAACGAACGCACACATGAGAATTGAGAAATAAAGGGCTGGAAAATAGTGATGAAGGTACGTAACACGACCCATGATATAAAATGGCAAATAATGAAGGACCCATCCGATAAAACATAATTTACCCACGTATAAGGCGTGAAACCATTGTGCTGTTTGTAAAGATAAATATTTATTAACCAAACAGTGTCCAAGAATAATTAGTTAATCATAAAACTTATAAAGAAGAATTACCTTGTGAGAAATCTTGATACTGTCGTTGTCGTCGAATCAAATACCAAGCAAACAACAAAATCGAAATAACCAATGAAGCAGTACCCGACCACCACACTGCAGGGTTTCCAAGTAAATAGTACTTAACCGCATAATCATCCCAACCACAAATTCGAATACCTACTTGTAGGATAGGCCATTGTAGTGGATGAGAGGCAAGGATGTCTTCTTTATCAGGATCAGGAACGAGCGCATTATTAGAAGTATACATAGCAACATTTAAATGCCAAAAATCATGTAAGAACAATGTTCTATAATGTGAACTACCACCAGCAGACACTAGAAAATGATAATAGCATAAATTAGCAAGATAGAGTTAGAAATAATATATTAATTAATGAAATAATGAAATAATATATTACATTTGTCATTCCAATGATGCTCAACATTCCAGTGCGTGTGAGAATCAGATGGACTGTTCTTTTTATCGCATGTTACTTCAACTTGTTTAAATCCCCATTGAGGCAAAATGGCATTAGCAGCTCTTAAATAACATCCCAAGATTTGATGACGAAATCTTAAACGAGTTGTCAAGGAACGAATATGATCCGTTTTTTCAAAAAGATCGTCGACCACTTCAACAATCCAGTAATCATTTTTATCACCAATTTCTTCGTTGCCATAACAACTAACTTCATAATGAGATTTTGTGACAGGTGCGCCTACTTGATGACTATGAAGATTTCGGCCAGTTTGCGCATGAAACAAACGGACAACATCATTGTGTTTTACAAATTCAATCTCTGTATCGTTATCCACTTGCGCTTCTCTTACTTTTTTAATAATCCATTCATTATTTGCATCTCTATGATGGTAACATGTTACTTGTTGTTGTTTCGAACCACTAGGATAAGTTTGAACATGAGAATGTAAAAGGCCACCACCATATCCCATGTTTTTAAGGGTGAACTTTGAACCATATGCCACCTCTAAAATAGGAATTATATTTTAATGGCAATTCAATAATGAAAAAGGATCAATAATGAGAAATAGATATTTATATATACCTATAGGATTTTCATAAAAATTATTGCCACGCAAACCAGCTTGAAATAAGGAACTCATTTGTGCATCGCCTGGACCACTATTATGGAGAATAGCGAAATGTAATGCGAAACTGAGCATATATAATAGAATTGGTAATATTATCAAACAAATGATCCTTGCAATCCAATGCTTGAGGTAAATTTTCTATTATAATAAGAATAAATATTAAAAACAAATAGCATATAATAATAATATGCGATAATAATGATCAAGAACTTTTACCTTTGGCATGCTGAGATCACCAAATTTATCCCACAAATCCTCAATAGTATACAAGCCAACCAATGCAGTAACAAATAAACCAACCCATTTAACACTAAATATATATATATATATATTTTTTAAATCATAAATTTTTTTTATACAAGAATAAAAAAGATAACATATATAAAATGAATTACTAACCTTGTTACACATCCAATAGATACTCCACTAAGAATAAGCCATAACCACCAATCTAAAGAAAAAGGGCTAGAAAAAAAAAATAAAGTAATTAGTTAGTAATTAGTTGTTGATAGTTTAAGATAATAAATGAATAGAAATGCATACTCGTTGCGTTGATTGTGGAATTTTGTCAAGAAAAAAACGGTAGTGAAAGTGAAAAATAACAACATAGAATCCAACAAAATAAATCGGCTAATACAAAGGTACGCGGTATCTAAAAAGGAAAGAAATATTTCAGCAAAAATTACATCAAAAAACACGATAAATTCCACAACATACCAAGTAAAACCATTAATGTTGTCAATATCACAGCCTGTTGGGAAAAATCTAGCTCAAGTGCAGTAAAATATGCTAAGGGAACCAGCCAGGCACCGAAAGATGCCAAAAATATTCGCATAAAAGTGTAATTTACATCTGCGGGATATGCTTCACCGGAACCAAATTCGAATGATCCATTATATCCTGCGAGAAATCCAGCAAGACCAACTATCATCTTTCCAAGTGGTGGATGCACATCAAAATAAAACTCTCTTTTTAGGTAATGTGAACCAAACTTTAAACGCGTAAAAAAAGTTAGATATACAAGTTAGAGATACAAGTTAGATATACAAGTTAGAATATACAGTTAGATATACAAGTTAGATATACAAGATATATAATTCAACAAAACAAATGCAAATGAAGTAGTCATATTACCTTGCCAAAATGAGCCTTTTTTTGAATAATGGTAAATCCAATGGATTGCAAAAATCAACATGTTTGAAACAGAAAATTAATAGAATTATTTTATGATATGCAAAGAAAATGAATTGATTAACAAATACCTCATCCCAAACAACGAATTTTGAATAAGAAATCAAGTAATATCTTGTCCAAAAAGATAAAAGAGTAAAGAATGCCGGAATAATGATATCATTATGTTGTTTCCAAATGGCTAAAACCTTTAATATGGAAGCATCGTTTAAATCAGAATGCCATCGAATCACAGTATATAGCGAGATTTAGTACCACCTTATTTTTGGGTAAACGGATCGGTTTATGTAATTTCCCATTTTCATCAAAGTCAATGGGGTCAAGAGGAACTTGTTCGTAACCAGCTTTAGGAAATTGTTGATTAATCGTAGTAGGAATGTTACGACGTTTTAAAGTATCCATTTCTAAAGAATCATTATTTGATTGAAATGAATTAGGAGAACGAATTTCATTATCATCATTGTAATCGTCATTTGGCAAAACATCAAAACGAATCGAAATCATTAGAAAAACACATACAGATGATAATTTTTGATGAAAAAAGATATAAAGTGTAAACCTGCTTTTATACATGATTTATCTTAAATAACGAATATCCGAAATTTTAGAATAGGCAATTATATGGGTGATCTTCCCTGCCATGGAAATCGTAGTTTGCGTGGCTAAATTCTATTTGTTAATCATCAAAATTCCAATATAAATAAACTATCGATTGACAAACATACCACTTCTGCACAACTTGACGTTTCGTTATCGCTTAATCGATATGGTATTGTGGAATTAAGCCTGTTTTTTTAAATTTGCTATAAAAGGCGAACCATAACGATACGTAACATTTACGTAGATTATTTAACGGTCCACTGTTTCTTTACAATATTTCTAATCATGAAATTAAATATATATTAATGAAATTAAATGTTAATGAAAATTCCTAATTTTGTGCATTTACATTTCATTTTCCGCTCAATCTTAATGAAAAATATAATTATTGTTATATGAATACGTATGATTTACGTATTAATAAAATAATATAACATTTAAGTTACATATTTACTGCTGTGTGCACACTTATGCTCCATTTTTATATCAGATATATGTGCCATGCATATATGTTTCCCCCAAGTTTCATTCGATGCAATTAAGTAGAGAAGCAATAACATTACAAGTCATAGGCAGAAATTCGTCTGATTGGCTAATGCAAATCAATTGCCCGGGTAACTTATTTATATGTTTTAGAGTATT
>CAJVPZ010003910.1:0-10498 GCA_910592135.1 Racocetra fulgida | reverse complement strand
TTTAAAAAATTGCACTAACCTTAACTCTAATTCTAATCTGACCCTAACGAAATGACCAGAATTACTTTGTCGGTGAATTGACTGTCAGTGAATTGACTGTCGGTGAAATGGGCTGTCGGTGAAGTGATTGTCGGTGAAATAAGCATCACCCATCTTATACATGGGTATCTAAATTAATTTTTAAAAAAAGTACATTTCTAGTTTTTTATATGCACAAAGTAATTATACTACTTAATATATTTTGGCATAGAGAATTCAATTAATTTTTTATTAAAGTAATTTATAATAGTATATTTGAAAACTTGTGGTATGTGAATATTAAATTGTCTGTTTATTAGCAAAGTATATATTTAATTTCAACTATATATTACCGTTAATATGAAACTTTAATTCATAGTCTTTAATTAATAATATTTTAATCTACTGTAGTACCCCAAGACAGGCTTAGACACTCGTTTCTTTTTTCGTCAGACTGGTCCGGACAAATAAAAATTTTACTTGATTGGGATCGTCTATAAAGCGAAATAACTTATATGTTTACCTTAATAATTTTTGAATTAATAATTTTTGAATTAATAATTTTTGAATTAATAATTTTTGAATTAATAATTTATTGGGATCTAACTTTTTTAAATTTTATATAATATGATTGAACAATAGTCACACGCTTTACTGTATCTCCGCTTAATGTTGATTGGCTATTGATTTCTGTTAGTCACATAAACGCTCCTGGTCTTACATTCAAGTTATTTATAAATGGTGTAAAAAATGTTCGGGCTTTCCCGCTTAATGGAATGTTTCAAAGTAACGCTTTATAAAATGCTTCAAGAATCATAAAACTATACGAAAAAGACTGAAGTTATGTTTTTTAAAATAATGAATTAATAAAAAAAATCATGTACAATAAATTGATAATAAAAAGTTGTTAATTTTACAATTTTGCTTTGTTCTGATTAATTTATAGTTACTAAAATCGTTCATTTAGGTTAAAAAAAAACAATGAAATTTGGTTATTCCATTGTAAATCTAAGAATCTTACAAAACGCCATACGTTTATTACCTCAAATATGGTATTTGTGTATTTGTACAAATTACGTATATCATATCACGCTATAACGATAGTCAATAAAAAAATAAATTAAGGAATTCTTTAATATTTGCATTGCATTACCTTGTATTACAGTTACTAAAATTGGTGACCAGTAAAATTACTATTGAGTGACTGCAAACCCGTTTTTTCCTAATATTTGAAATGCTAATCCAAACATTAATGAACTTAAAAGGAAATTTACATGATGATCGGCAACATGCATAACCTGGCACGTAGATGCTCAAACAACAAGCCCAGACTTCTTACTCTTTAAGAAATAAAAAATCTTAACGCCCATTGACATTAATATAATAGTTAATGAAAAAGCATATACATACGTACGTATATCCATCAAAATGATTATTGATGTACTGATTATGGTTGATGATAATCGTTTTTTCTAACTTTTATAATTTTATTTTAACAATAACAAATAATAAAAGGAATTATTTAATCTACCCCAGCTTAAAAAATCATATGATTATAAAATTTTTCCATCTTATAAATCTCTAAATAATATTGTAAATAATGTTCATTGTTTCATTTGGTGATACGTACTCTTAGTTACTGCTGCCACCTTCAACCATTTTCTATGTTGTACGTACATACCTTGTGCGAAATCGATGAATTAGGAAATCCTGAGTGGGAATAGTAAACATTGAAGCTTCAATTGGAACGAGTAATAAACAAAATTTAAGTTTTGTTTAGAGTTCAATGACAAATGATCTCAAAAAATCAAGTTATTCGGAACTCTTCCTAAATTTTCCGAGAAATAGGCACTAAACAACATGCCATATTCCATGTTTCAAGAATCATTATATGATAAAATCATTCGATCTAAAGTCATACGATATCAACAGTCATACGACATTACCAAAGTCATACGATTTATCAAAAGTCATAAGATAATTAAACTAATTTGAACCTATTCATTAATTATAATCATCCGATAAAAAACATATCTACTATAATGAAAGCTACTACGTTTTATCATTAGAATTACAGTATGATCATGCAGTTTAAGTAGCCTGATTTGACTTAAGATTTTCAATAGTGACAAGTCTTTGCCAAATACACAATAGTACCATAACAAACTAATTTACTTCAGTTAAACATATTACTGTAATATTTTAGTCTACGTAAAAAAAGTGTTATTTTATTATGTCATTTCTTTGTGAGTTCTAACCAATAAAGTTTTCAAAAAATAAATTCTGAGAATCGAAAAATAGTGATTGAATCTTTTAACCGTTTTTTGTCTATAGTTCCGGAAAAACTACGTGGATCGTAGGTCATAATTATTTTAATCGCAAATGAATTAAACAGCTAACGCGTTAACAGTTAAACAGTTCGGTTAAACGATTAGAAATTTTTAGTTCCTATGAAAAAAAAACACAATCGGCTCAAGGTTGATGAATAATCACGGTTAGGTGCTTCGTATGAATGTAGTTCCAACAAATATAATCAAATCTAACGTTATATATTTAAAATAAGAATTTATAGACTATTTCAATAAGTAATATATTCAATAAGTAATATACTTAAAAGTTTCAAATAAAAATCTTAAGGTAAATAAGGATATTTTGACAAGGTTGTAAAAGTTGTATAAAGAATTTGAGAGCTGATAATGTTTGATATTTCCACGCTCATGTGATCATTCTTTTTTTAAAACTTTGGTCAAAGTTATCTTGACAATCAAATCAATGAAATTCAATAAACTTGTTTTATTTGAATTCTATAAATTCATAGTATCCAAATAAAAAAGGATTCATTGAATTTCATCGAGTGGTTGTCAAAATATCTTTGATCAAAGTTTTAAACAATCTTTATACGTTTATCAAAATGCATGACTTTGAGGATGTCATGACTAAAGTTGACATCTGCCCGCCTGGAGTTGCAACTTAAGTTCGCTTGACTGAAATTAAATTATCTTGCACGCATTAGTTAGCAATTTTAGGCAGTTGTGACTTCAGTCAACTGAAGTTTCAACTCGGGTGTCAACTTCAGTCATAACAAGGATATCTCAACAATCATCCAATGAAATTCGACGAATTTTTTAGTTCGATATACAGTATAGGTTTATCGAATTTCATTGGACGATTGTCAGAAATCATGATAAACGTATCATTGAATTCGATGAACTTTTTGTTTATTTGAATTCTATGAATTCATAGAAAAAAAAAGTTTAATGAGATATCTTCGATCTACACGGATGTGGAAAATATCAGTTCCCAAATTTTTTTGCCTTTGCTATAAAAAATTTCTAAATTCTTTCAACAATAATATAATAGTAGAACAACCTTGCTGGCACACAAATGGTCTTAACGATCTTGACTTATATACTGCTCGAAAAATGTGTATTTCATGAAAATAGGCATGTTTTAACTAGGGATGCTAAACCGGTTAGATTTTACTATATAAACTGAACTAGTTCTCGTAATTTGATATATTAATTTACGATCACGTTTTATGAAATGTGGAGGGATGTTGCTTATGTTGATTTTCGCAAAATCTTTTTTAGCAGGAGTAACGATTTCATTTATTCAATTTTGGAAGGAGTTAAGATTTTTACATACTGTATGATATAATTCCGTATGTAGATCACTCATTATGATGCAAATTTGACGTTACTGATTATGTTAACGTTACTGATGAAATTTATCATTACCCTAGCCATGGCAAAAACGAGGTGTCGGATCATGTGATTTCCGGCGCTCCGAATTAACATCTACCAATCAAAATTTAGGAGCTGGTGAAACGTGAAATTTTACGAAAAAACAAAGATTTTTTAAAAAATTGCAAAAACTCGAAATTTTGCTTATGAAATCGCCTTTTGCGTTCTAAATAAAAAAATTCCTTGCAAAATTTTGCTATAGGGTGGGTCTTTCTAATCCTAATTATACGGGTATGCTCTTTCCTTTTATTTATGTGTTATTTTCGATTGTTTTGATTTTTAGATATCATTCAGAAGTCACATGACCCGACACTTCGTTTTTGCCATGGCTAGGGTACTATTATGTATTATGATGCAAATTGACGTCAATATTATTAATTTCAAATATTTTACAGGTGATTAAGTTACAGATAAGTTCGTTTCGTAGACAATATATTTTGTCGACAGCTCATTTGCAAGATAATGCTAGTCAATTTTGTGAGGATTAAGCTAATTAAGTGATATAAGCTATTGATGAAATATGCTGTTTATGAAAAGAACTTGACTGTGAATAAATCGTCTGTGAAATAAGCTTGTAAGTGCATGAATGTCGTAAAAAGCGTCAAAATTTTCAGATTTCTTTGTGATGAACAATTATCGTAAGCCACAGTTGCAAGATTGGATGACTTTACGGAATCATATTTTCGGTTGGTTTTTATGCCATGGCCCTTATGATTCCTCATTAGACGCAGGTATTTTTCTGGCTAATGTTGTAATTACATATGATCATTGAAATAGAATTACTAATTATGATAAGGCTATCTTCCCTAATTAAGGGTAATAATATATTGTCATTTATTTAGTTATTGATAAGCGAAGATGGCACTGTGACTATTGCAGGCAATGCAAGGACCTCTTATTTGGTGATTAGGCACTACATTTGTGCAAGAATTGCTTGTTTGGATTTGTGGCTGTAATAGCAGTGCAAAGCTTCTCACATTCGGTGATTAGGCTCCGTGGTGATAGCAGTGAGGTGGGTTAGTCATGGCAGAAAAATGTCGCGGTGACGTGATCGGCGACCACTTCCGAATCTGATAATACAAATTACGTATTAATAATTATTACAATATTAGTCTTTCATACGTAGACTAATAATCATTTTGACATAATACGTAATTTGTATTATCAGAGTCGGAAGTGGTCGCCGATCACGTCACCGCGACATTTTTCTGCCATGACTAACCCACTTATAGCAGTGCAAGGATCTTTTGTTTGGTGGTTGGGCTCAACAATGATTATAGTGCAATGACCTGATTAGACTTTGAGGCTAGGAGAGCAAAGTAGGGACTTAGTATTTGTTATGAACTCCGTGGCAATAGCAACACAAGGACAATAGCGTGTGAGGGCTTTTATTTGATAATTAGCACCGATAGATTGCAAGGATTTGTTTTGAGCTCAGATTTACTCATTTGCGCCGACCCAATTTTTCTGATTCCATGTTATGCAAAACGAAAAATTAACTGTGCATGGCCTAAAGTTCTACAATGATAGTAATGCACATTCGTATGCTATTTTTTATATAATGCTATATAGCCAATTCTTGTTTCACAAATTTTTCTTGAATGAATACTCCTTATGCTAAATATATAATGGCTGAGTTAGTATTATGTTTTATAACATAATTGGTGGTCATGAATATGTAATTTGCTATAAAATGAGAATAGTTTATTTAGAAATATTTAAAGAAATACCCAATAATTTTACATAGTGTCTGCGACGATAGCATGCAAATTCTCATATATTAATATTGTAAAGTATCAGACCAAGCGATTATAATAAAAAATGATCAAAGTATTCAAAATAATGACTTTTTATTTATATTTGTGCTAAATTGATTTTTTTATTTGTCCTAAATTTTTTTAAAACCAATAACAATAAGGTTGGTTGAAAACTGATAAAATATGTTTTTTATAAATTCAAATGTGATTTTGGCGCAGCTACCCCTAATTTGATTTTTACACGGTTTAATATCCTTAATTAGTGCTCCGATCGGGTTGACCCGAACAACCCGAAACTAACCCGGTTATAATAAATCTATTAGGTCATGACCCATATAGTAAATTATTATTATCGGGTTGGTTTCGGGTTGTTCGGGTTGACCCGATCGGAGCACTATCCTTAATTTTAACGAATTAAAAATATCTCGTGTAGTGAATTAACCCGTCTGAAAAATCCTCACCTGGGTCACCCGACGGGTGGACAATATGCCTACCCGGGTGAAACGGGTCAAATTAAAAAAAGCCACCACCCGGGTCACCCCACGGGTCACCCGACAGGTCACCTGACGGGTCACCCGACAGATCACCCGATAGGTCACCCGGGTTAAGTAAAAAAAACCTTGAAGCTCGTGGGATCCCTAACTTCTGATTGGGCATTTGTAAATGCCGTCTCTGATTGGACAAAGTAGACTACGCCACACTTAGTCTACCAATCAAATTATAAGATCAGGTGTAACATATAATTTTCAAAAAAAATGAAGTTTTTTCAAAAATCGCCAGTAACTTAAAATTTTGGTTACACTAGGAAAACTGAAACGGTTGTAAGTCTGGAGCGTAACATCCAATTAAATGTATTGATTTTATTATGTTAACAAGCACTTTTTCCAATTTTCTCGAGAACGTTTGATTTGAATTTTCCTGATCATGTTACGTTACACCAATTTTGGATAATGTAGATCTCGTGAACATAAAAATGTTGGTGGCCATCCTGTATTACACTGACTGCAGATCTTCACGGGACCCTCAATTCTTGAATCTTATTGGTCGTAGCACCGGACATTGCATAGACGTGCATTCAAATGTGATCAAAAAGAAAGAGTCCTCGCTACGCTTCGGACAAAAACCACCTTTCGAGTTCTAACAAAACAAATTCCTTGCAAAATTTTATTATAGGAATTGTTATATTCGACCTTTGTACAATTTCAACGATACTTCTATTATTTGATCGAACAGCAGGATTTTTCTTCGTCCAATCGGACCTAGGGGGGAAATTAGTAAACCCGAAGTTCATAGGCCGGCATTCGTATAGTTGGCTGACGTAAATCAATTGCCCGGGTAACTTATTTATACACTGTAAAGGACTTTTTGAGAACGTAACATTTCACTAACTAAAAAACCATCGTAAATACTACCAATATGTGCGGAAGAGTGTTAACGTTCTTATGTAAAAATAATCAAAAAATAATCAAGAACCTCGAAAACTTCACTTAGAAGTGAATATTTTACTATTCGTTACTTACTCATTACTTTATTAGCCATATATAAGTGTTAAATACCTGAAATTGTCAACTGAAAAAGACTAAAAAGAACAATCAAGACGTAAGTTTTATGTAACAAAGGGCTTTTATTACCGTTTAATTTATTATGTTAAGAATAGATCTAAATACTTTTATGTCTTGCGTATTAGAAATTAGTTCGGTAGATCTAATAGCATACAGATCCTTTTGTGTGGATCTAAGTGTTTAGTATATCAGGTACTCAGGTTTGGGTTCGTTGTTAGATTAGTACTCTTGAATTACAACAGTTATATTAATGTAATTTTTGAATTTGTTTGGATCTTGTAGTGTATTTGTGTTTGCTAACCATAAATTAAAAGTTTTGGTTTATATCTTAATGAATTCGTGTTTATTAGTAGTAAATATCACATTTACCCACTTTAAGTGTATCTGTCTATTTTTTAAATATTTGAGATAAATATTTTCGTATGCATTTATTAGTTTAGGTATATTTATTAGTTTATAAGCTTCTATATATGAAATTTTTTCATTTTCTAACAGTATTAAAACGATAAATTATTTTAATTTGATTGGTTAATTATCACTGGTAATCACAGGTAGACCTACAAAAATTAACTAATCATATGAACGTCATCCTATGAGATCAACCTACGGGTCACCCATGAGTCAACCTACGGGTCACCCGTGGGTCAACCCACGGGTTACCTGCGGGTTGACCCACCTGTTTTTACTCAGACTATCACAATCCAACCTGGGTCACCCTCCCACCTGCGGGTGATATCCACCCGGGTCAAATCACTGAATTAGTAATTAGATTCAAATAATTTTATATTATTTGATTCCTCACACTAAGAAAAATCAAATGGTGCAAAGATTACCTGAATCTATTTATAAGGTATATTGATTGCCATTTTCATTAATATTTATAAGATTATTTGGATGAATAGAAATTAAGATATGTACTCATAAAAAGCTATCCAATTGCATAAAACTTTTAAAATATACATGTAAGTATTTTGTTATTTTGAATCTGAATATTGCTTCATGAAGGTGGATTAGTTATTCATACTATGAAAATTGTTATTCAGAATTTTTTATTTTATTATTTTTTTATTATTATTTTATTTTTTATTATTTTTTTCTATAAAATCTTATAAGATTAAATATAATATATAATTAAAGTATTCAATAATTTAAAGCTAAAATTAAAATTAGATTATCATTAAAGAAAAACAATAATAAAAAGGTTTTATTCTAAAATGTTCAAAAAATTTTTTGTTTAAATGCAAAAAATAGTTTTATAAACAAAATTTTAAATTAAACTAATTTTTTAAAAAATATAATTATATTACATATATTCAATTCTATACTTTAATTTAACATTATTAAAATATACCTATAGTATTAACATCTATATATGTGTTATCTTAAAAACTGGCTAATTAAGCAGTATAAAGTGTTTTAAATAAAAATATTTTACATTCATAAAAATATATTCCAAATTCTAATTCCAAGTATAAGTACTAACTCTAATATAAAAAATTTGTATTATAAATTTATAAATAAAATAATAAAAATATATAATAGATATTAGACACTATAGATATATGTTGGAATATATTTAAACCTTTTTAAGTAAATTTTTAAAATCACATTTTAGAAAATAATAAAAAAAGTATATTTCTAAAGATCAAATATATATTTGAGCTTGAATTTAAATATATATTTAAAAAAACTGCATTTATAAAGTGTGTATTTAGAGAAGTTTAATTGTAAATAATTTGACTATTATTTAAAAAAAATTACTACAGTCAACCTCCTCTATAGTCACCTCCTCTATAGTCACAAAATTGGTATAATTATAAATTTATTTTTACCAATTATTTATAACTATATAGAAAATACCTCTATATTAGTCACATCTCTTTATAATACAGTTTTTTGTATCCCAAAGGTGTGACTATAGAGGGGTTTGACTGTACTTGTATTTAGAGAGTAGCATAAAGTTTATATAGTGTTCATATATATTAAAATTAGTTTAATTTTAAATACATGTATAGTTATATATAAAATTAGATATTAAACAATTTTATTTAAGATATCTATATATAGTTTTCTTAGTAAAATTTTGAGCTATTAATATTTTTTAATTTTTATATACTGGGTATTATATCCACTAGTAGGAGTGTAACTCAAACTCAATAGTTTTATTTTGTATTAAATCCCAAAGTAGCAAAACCAATTTGTGATTTGCTAAAACAAAAATTTCAAATTATATATAGTGAGAGAGTGTGGTAACTTAGTGAAGTGGTTAAGTTGTCGCACTCCCAAGTGGCAAGTTGGCAGGTGGGGGTTCAAAACCTACTAATAGCAAAATTTTGAATATTCTGCTTGTATGATGACTACTGTTTTTCAATGATTAGTTGGAACAGGATCTCTGTAATCTTGGTTACATTAACAAGATTGAGAAAATATGGGGCATTCATGCAATGCATAAAAAGTATGAAGGCATGCTTGCTGGTATTAGTTGGTGCAAACCAAGATAAAACCTTGTGCTTATATAAACTCAAGGAACCAGAAAGATAGATACCCACTTAGCAAGACTCGAGTAGAGATGTAGTACAGACTTTTGATAGTGGCTACTGAAATAGGCTTCATCCAAGACTGAAAAACCAGACACAGCAAGAACACCCAGCCAGATGTTCTACCAACCAGGCCACCAGTTTAAGCATCAACTGAAGAAAAAAAATCAGCAGATACCACAAGACCAGTGTTCCTTCCGAGCCATCTGGACTGGTAGTCTGGGGAGACTGGCTTGCTTCCTCACAAAATGAACTTTCACAAATTCTTTTTACTGCTCAATCATTCTACAACATGGCTACTATCCAAGTTAATCCTTCTAAATCTGTTTTTTGTACTAATAACCCTCCTTCTGATTATATTTTAATTGTTTACAATCAACACTCACTACCCTTACACCTATTACACATACCTTTTAAAGTTTTTGGATGTTGGTTTATACTTGATAAAAAAACTTCTAAGCAAACCAAACTTATTGTTGAAGAATCACTACACCTCATTCAAATTGTAGATATTAAGCATATTACTGATACTCATGCTTGATATATTGTCAATACAGTAATAATATCTACAATTGAATATTGATTATACAACTTTGTACTTAGTCAAGATATTTGCAGAAAAATACTCTCACACCATATTAATCTCATTAAGTATAAAGCCAAACTATGCCAAACAACTCCTACAAACACTCTTCTGCATCCACACTTCTACAATATTCGCAATATCTGAGACATCCAACTCTAGCACTATATTACTAATTATATAAAGAAAATGAATAATCTAGATCTTCTGGGTATTAGCTTATGTATTTGTCTTCAACAACTCCAAAACAATCTTTGGTCATCTACAAATATTTTAATACATCCTAATTCTATAGTTG
>CAJVPZ010003909.1:0-10498 GCA_910592135.1 Racocetra fulgida | reverse complement strand
AATTATATAGTTCTGAGTATGTAATTAGTAACATATTTAAGGGCTTTTAGTTAATAGAGTTGGTTATCTTTCTTTTCGCTATCGCTTGCCTTGTAGTGAAGACTAGCTTTATCGTCCCACCCCTTTCACCCATCTTTTAATAACTTGTAAACTAAGGGCAATATACAGTATTGACACTTGTTTAAAAAATTGGTGGATGCTGTTAGCAAAAAATCCTATATTTGGTAATTAGGCTTCAGTTGCCACAGGCAATGTACAGACTTCAGTTGCTTAATGGCTGCTGTATACAGTGCTAGGATCTCATGTTTGATGGCTAGGCTCTGTGGCTATTATTGGCAGTACAAGGACCTATATCTTAGTTTCACTTTGTCGTCAGATTATACTATATAACCGATTCTCTTTATAGCTATGTGACTACAATCAGGCCTACAATATATTTTAATGGTTAGAGAGATGTAATAGGTTATAGAATATGAGTGTTTGTTTAGGATGGAATATTCTTTGAAGCATAGATGTTTTAGCATAAAGCTTGTAGAGCTTGCAAATAATAACGAACGGAATTCTCATATGTTACTTCTTCGTATAAATAAAGTCAGCTGATCGAGCAATAATAATAAGCACAAATATAGTATTATAACAAATTAAAATATTAGTTTAGTTACAGGAAAAGTCTATGAATATAGTCAATACAATTTATCTGGCTTTTAGGAATCATCAACCAGCAAACTAAGGTGTCTACAATTAAAGGCTGTAAGAGGACAAAAGAGGTTCAACTCAAAAGTAGTATGAAATAGGGTGGACGAAAGACAATTCAACAATAAATAAAATAATTATAGTATCAACAGTAATAGATCATATGAATAAGGCAACTAGAGAAAGGTAAACTTTTAGGACTTGTAAAAGAGTTTTCAAATTGTTTTAGTATAAAGGTCTCTTTAGCACTACACTTCTTACTTCCTTTATTTTATTATCAACAAAATCTAGAGAAACTCTCTCTTTATTGAACTCAAAAGCTATGCTTATATACATTTAGGTCAACTATACTACTCGTTAATATGCTACATATCAGTGTATTACATATGTTAACATGCTATCCTAACATGCTGACATATTAAAGAATTTATAGCACATCATGTTGATATGCTATCCAAACCTTCAAAATCAAGGAACTTTTGCATATCAGTGTGCTATACGTTAACGTCTATATAATACAATAATATAGACAAAAGGAGTGATCGTATGCTGAACAATAAGTACATACAAGTTTCAACCTTGATACTAACTAATATACTAAAGATGATCTATTTACAAATCAGGAATAAGAGAAAATCTATATTCTCTAATATTACAAATTATTATATGACAGAGTAAAACCCACGATTAGAGAGTTAGATCCTCTTCTTCCTAGGTAATTGAATTAGCAGCTAATTATAATTTCTTTATATAACATATAGATATAATATGACTGCTAACTTCTCTCTTTCCTCTTAAGTTACATAATAATTAAGAAAAAGGTATAAATTTCTAATGATATATGCACATTTAAATTAAGTTTTAAAATATTGAATATAATAAGGTTGGTATTATCATTTATAATTAATTATTGTCTCAGGTCAAAATGAAATCAGATTAAAATGAAATTAGAATCTCCAATTAACCTCCTAAAAGCCATTCATACTACTTTTAAAGCTAACCTTCTCACCATAAAAAAAGGACAAAAAAATACATCCTAATATTTTTTAGTGGCTTTTTTATTCAACAGTTCATTTTAATCTGATTTCTTCTTAATCTGCCATAATTATTATAATTTATTATAGAGATAGAGATAAACCAGACTTTGAAAGATCAAATATAAATTAGCATTTAATCAGTCCAATAATTATTCAGTTTTTTTACTTAGGGCTAGTCAAAATTGGTCCTAATTGTCTAGAGCGTAGTGACAGACACTCAATTTTTACGTATTAAGTGATACAAAAGTTACATTTTTGATGCGTTTCGACCATTAAACATTCCTTTTTGATGCATTAACGTAATTAATATATTTAATATATCAATAACGTAACTTAGAAATTTTTTGTCTGTTTCGCTGTGTGACATGTGATTACAAAACTATTTTGAAAACAACAATTGATTACCAGTACAGTCAGAGATATTACTAAATATGATAATACTCCAGACTTATATCAGTTTCCGATTCCTAGTAATTAAAATAATATCAATATACTGGGTGTTTCATAAGTTCCTATACACCTGTACATAATCTTTTTTTTATTATATAGAGATTATAATAAAAAAAAGGTTATGTACAGATATATAGGGACTTATGAAACATCTGGTATAAAGGACAACTTTTGGCAGACGCTCTGATTGGCCAAAATGAAGGAATATAAAAATCTTTAGATAAGGTGTGATGACAAATAAGCAATTTGACCAGTTGATAACAACTGTGTTAATAAGAAATAGATGTTGTTAAGGCTTTATTTATCAAAATACATACTGTTGGTGGATTGAGATATTCGTATATATATAATTCTAAATAGAAAATGAGATTACAGTATTGCATAAAACCTTAATATAATACGTGTGATATGATTCAGATAATTTTCATAACCAGATCATTAATTTTTTATATATGCGATGCCAGAAGTGATTGCTAAATATGATCAACAGTAACGATTGCTAGAGATTTGGAATTGACATAAACAAATGTGAATCTAAGAAATCTCAAAGAGAAAAAGTGTATGAAAGAATTCAAGGCATTGGGCTTTGACAGATTAAAATAGAAAAAACTGGTTTGATTAGCAATTCTAGAGTTCTATATAGAAGTTCTAAATCTCACAAATTACCATATCAAAGGTGGGTCATTCACTAGTATATTTATAAAGTACAGTATGTTATATAATTGTTTATTTTAATTATCAATATTATATAGTTTAAGTTTTAACTAAACAATATTAAACTAAACTCAGCATTCTTTAACAAAAACCAAAGCTTGGCTTTTGTTAGCAATAAATAAGTATAAAACATATGCACTTGTACAGACTCTTACTTATATGCACATTTATAATTACCTTTAAGAACTATACTAATTCATGACTATATCATAGGTTAAGTATATACATATATATATACATATATACTATATATACTGAATTATTTATACTATTTTAATAATAAAACTCTGTATATTGAAAAGCATAAGTACAATTCATCATGTGATTAGAAGAATACTGCTAGCTAAAAATGTCAGAAATAATTCAACTAAAGGGTTTTAAGTCTACAGAATAGATTTAAGAATAATTTGAGTGAGATTTGGAAAGCATTATCAGCCATCTACTCAAAGCAGGCTGGCTATTAAATAGAAAAATAGCAAAATCAGGATACTACTGTGTGTAGTAAGAAGAGTTGGGTTAAGAAAAGAGATAGTTGTAATGTTTAGTTGTATTGAAAGAAGAAAATATGTAGCAAATAAGTTATTTGTTGATTTTTTAAAATACTGATTGTAGCTATGGCTTTTAGTTATATTGTGTTATTCATGTGAAATTCTTGCAGTCTGATACCTCCTTCAATCCTAAGCCATATTAGTAGAACAAGGGTTGTAGCATATAGTGCATAGCCTCAGACTATTCTTCGTTGTCTTTTTGATCTGCTTACTCTTGCCAAAATATATGATATCGATATTAAGCAAATGTTTGTTAAAATTTAGTCCCAAGTGTGTATACTTAGAGGCTTTACTATAATTTTATTAGCTAATTATTATATACTCTTGTAGGCTTTTATATATAATCCTGTAATCTCTAAATAAATGTTCAAATCTTATATTTTATATATTAAAAACTTGATTTACTTATTAAAATTCAAACATGAGCATTTTGAATTATTTTATAAAATCTGAATTTTGGATTCTGCTATAGTATCAAAAACTATAATTACTATTAAACTATTAAAATTTTTAATGAAATATATTATATGAATATGATAAAGTCTAAAAAATTTAACTAATTTTATATTTTATAAATTAAGAACTTGATTTTACTTATTAAAATTCAAACATGAGCACTTTGAATTATTTTAGAAAATCTGAATTTTGGATTCTGCTATAGTATCAAAAACTATATTACAATTAAACTTTTAAAATTTTTAATGAAATATATTATATGAATATGTTAAAGTCTAAAAAATTTAACTAATTTTATATTCTATATATTAAGAACTTGATTTTACTTATTAAAATTCAAACATGAGCACTTTGAATTATTTTAAAAAATCCGAATTTCAGATTCTGCTATAGTATCAAAAAACTATTATAAGTGCTGTCAAGCAAAAATAACTCATCAGAATTTTAATTTCATTTTAACTAGATATATTATCTAATTTATTAAGAATTGTATGCAGTCAAAGTATAATTAAAAGTCTGAGTGATATTTCCCGTGGTTGCACTTATATTATACTGAAATAGCTTAATATTATATAATCATAATTATTGTTTATATATTTAAGCAAAAAATTATTTTTAAAATTATTTTTACTTTTCTTTTAGAAGATTTAAAATGTCTATTGAAATTTTTATTTTCGATAATATTAGTAAACTTGATGCACCATCTGCTGATTTTTTTTTTTGAATATTAATGGTGAGACCATGTCTCTGTCTTTATTAAAATTTAATTTAACTCTCTTACAAAGCAAAGAAAATACAGCTCTCTTACAAGAAAAGAGAGTATAACTCTTGTACAAAGAAAAGAATAAATTTAAACTTCATATTCTAAGATAGCAAGAAAAGAAACTCAGATTAATTTATCTGTGGCCTAAACCAACCTGCTGATTTAGATAGTTTTTCTAAAGTAGAATGGTATATTTGTAAAGCTCAATCAATTAAATTAAAGAAAGAGAAAAAACACAAAAACCCAAAATCGATCCAGTTACTAGTAAATGATATACAAATATTTCTATTGTGAAGACTTTGAATATAGATCCAGCACTAGTTAAAGAATGCAAGGTAATTTTATAAATCTAGATGATTTAGAAAATAATTCTATATAATAATAATATTTTTTATAATAGAAATATCTTCGTGACTTGCAACAGAATATTGTTTATTCAAAAAAAAGTAGTATTAAAGATATTTCAAAAGAAATTCAAAAAGCATAGTTTAGAGAGGCTGCTAATGAATTTCCAGAGTTTTTCAATATGGCCATTGATTGAGTTTTTTCTGAAATGCTTAGACAAATGATAAATTCAAAAGGTATTTAAATAATTTTAATATATATATTAAAAATATTTTATTAATTATATATGTATATGATTATTTTAGACATAAGCCTAAATGACTAGTATATACTACACAAAAGTGACTAAAACATACACAAGAATTTATTTTCAGGATATTGATCTCAGTAATATTTGTTGTTTTTTATTATATAATAAAATTAATCATTATATATTAATACTAAATCAAAAAATAATGAAAAACAAAAAAACTCTTTTTGTCAATCACTTACACAAAATTTAACTAAAAATTTGCCAGTCAAAAATTGCTAATAACTCAAGACAACTGCCCTCAGTCTCTTAAGTAAAATTGCTTAGCTTAAAATTTTACATATAATCTGAAAGTTTCAAGTCTTTATCTTAAAAACTTGTAGCATAACGCTACAAAATCCACTTTTGGTTTTAAAATCTAAACTTATAAATATTTCTTTAAAACTGCCTTTACAACTTATTCTATGGTCCTAAGATAAGTTGTTAAGCTCACTCATCTGGTCAAAATAAGACCTTAATAAAGATTTTTGACCTAATATTGACCAAATTACAGATAAAAAACTCTTATGCTCTATTGAAAAAACACTAAAAAATTTTTTGCTTTTTGCCCCAACTTTTTCCCCCTCAACCCGTTTTTCATGTAACATAGATCACCTCTAAATTTAGATTTATTTAAATTTTCTATTATAACAATCAAATTACTTAAAATAGCAATCCAATTATTAATACAAAACTATTTTTATCAAGTTTTACCTATTTTTGTACACCAACACACAGTTTAGTATTATGTGTAACTCTTTTGTTACACCAGCCATACTAGCCACACTAGCCACACTCTTGTACCACCTTAGACCAATTTGGGTCATATAAGGTTACACAAGCCACACTAGCCACAGTAGTAATATAACAACCTCTGCCTGTATCTATCCCTGTCAAACTCTTAATTTTACAATACTAAAAACCTTTAAAACTTTATTACAGAAAATTTTATTAAGTCAACCAAAGTTTAGTCCTTAAACAAACTTATTACCAAGATGCCTACCTTGACAAGTGTAAGCCCAGATACTATCGATCTCGATTACTTTCACAAAAATCATCTAACTAGCTACGGAATCAGAATCTTTGAGGATACAGCTAATGTATCTTGCCCAATCTCTACTAACAAATGATCTACCAACTGTATCTTTACCGAACTCAGAGACAAAACCAAAACTACACATTTCTTCCAAGCTCCACTTATGTCATCCACTGTTACCTGTATCTGTGGTAAATACTACACTCAATTCATTTCCTAAAACAACCAAATCTATGAAAAAGATACAAATATAACTACTGTTAAGAATACTAGAAAACTCAAAAATATCGCAGCCGAAATTGAACAGTCAACTCAATTTATTCCACCCTCTCCAACTGCATCTCCAACACCCAACGTACATAACCATGCATGTGCCAAATGCAAAAAGCCTATCAGTTGCAAAGCAACCAATAACTTACACTACTTAGCAGCAGATGCTATATTGTTTAATGACAAACCTCATCACAAATCTTGTATTGAAACTGAATCCACTTTACAACAAACTTCCTTTTATAAGACTCAACAAGGTTCTTCTACTAGTACAGATACATTTATTCAAAAATTACAACATTCACTATATGAATATAGATCTAATAACCCTTTGTCTCCGGACTTGGCCCTCTATTTCAACCAAACGAGAAAATAATACTAATGATAACATGGATATTGATAACAATCCTACATCTAATAACACAAATACTATACAGAAACATTATTAAAACACTAACACCAATACACAACAACAATCCTATCTACAACAACCAGAACAACAACCAAAAAATATTACAGAAACTCAACAAAATACTGACTCCCCCTCTAACCTCAACCAACAAAATACCAGCACTCCTACTAACTCACCTCATAATACTAAAAATAACCCATCATTTGACTGGCTCTCTAACTTTTCAGTTTCTGAAGAAATAGAACAACATACTCAATTACAAACTGAAATTGCCAGAAAAATATTTAATCACCTTAAAACACACCTTTTCGACTTTTACCCAAGTAAAGAAATCTGTGTAGCAACTTCTACTTGAAAAGCTATTAAAGCTAGTTTTCATTATATCATCCATAAGATGGCTGGAGAAAGACCACAATTCCTCATAAAATTTATTCAACAACAAAATCCTAATACTGACAAAGCTCTTATGATTCCATTTGACATCTTAGAAGAAACCTTTAAAAAACTTACCCTCACTTTTATTACAGTCTTTTTTACTAAATTAAATTACCCAAAACTTTTTTCATCCTCTGCAACAATACCTCCTTACAAAAACCAAAACAGATTACAATTCTGTATTAACTTAGCTCGCCTTCACCTATATCTATCAAACAACTATCAATCAATTAACTACATTAAATTCACTGAGGATTTCAAATTTAGACCCAAAGATTTAGAATATCATCTGTCATAACTAGTTATGACAAAGACCAAAAATACCTTCAGATTAAATCTGATGCCAAATTCAATATTCATCTTGAATTTAATATTCCCAAAAACCTTTTTAATAAGAAATACAATATTCCATCTTTAAAAAATTCACTTGAACATTTTAATAACTGGTTTGAACACTTCTTTTCACAATATAGCCGCCAATTTAAACAGTCTATTAACAAAACCAAGGTCTATAACTCTCTATGATACCAATTTCGTTAGTGTTTTATTCAATATCTTAAAGGACTTCTACCCATAACTTTAGATTTTCAGAAACCTAACAGTTCTATACAACATCGTAATGAAACTACTAAACATGTAAATCATCACATCCTCACATGCAAAGATACATCTTGTCCTTTTGCTGAGACTATCAGCAACAAGGATAAAGCTAAGGAAACAGATAGTAATAACCAAAACCCTCCAAAACCTCAATATAGACATAACTTCAACCAATTATTCAAGGCTCTTCTTGAAAGATCCTATATTACCTACCCCAAACAGGAGAATGAAGATCTTACATTTGATCCATCAATTTTTTATATTGATGGTAAACACAAAGCAACTTTTACAAAACAACTCCCAACCAAACTACTTGACAAGTTAGCTACTTTAGCTGAGGAAGCTGCTCGTTTACCAAATATGCCAAAATCAGTTAATCACAAACTTTGCAGTTATTATTTTTATCTATACCTCTTTGTATATCAGAAAATAGTAGCCCAAAATCATAATATAGCACAACTTAACTAACAACAAGCTATTGATGCTATTATCCTTAAACCTATTAGTACTGAACTTTTAGCTAGGGTTATAACTTATTATGATTCTAAAGACAAAAAACTAAACTATTCACAAATAGCACAATACTTTAAAGAAACAGCATACTAGAAGCTGAACAACTTCTCACAAAAAATTCAATATGCACTATACCACATCACCTACCATTGAAGAAACTTTATTCTTCAATGAATCTCAATCTCCTTTTCAATAAAGTTGTCTTTTACAAAACACATGGATGCAGCTCCTGCTTTACTAAAAGATACATCCATATATAGTTGGTAATGAAAATGATGTAAGTAGGCAGGCAGAAATGCCTATTTACCTGGATTCCTGGGTTTATGATGGTCAGACTCAATGTACAGAGCAGATTACAGGAAATCTGGAAACTGTGAGAGCCAGGTATATGGTGAACAACCTTATAAAAAACAATCTAAACAAGCCACTACCAATACCATCCAAACCTTGTGACTTGTTAATCAATCAAACATTTAACTCTAACCATAATCCTAATACCTGTTACAATAAATACATTTCTAGTCAATCCTTACCTACACTTTCAGACCTCCAAACTATAGAATCATTTCTTACTTACTACAAAAAGATTACATATGCAACTAACAAACACCAATATAAGACAATTATCTCTATTAAAAAAGACTATAGTGAAGCTTATATATACCTCCCTAACGAGTTTGAACTCTAAAAAACCACACTATTCTACAAGCAGACCAATATCCAATATATTATCAAACACCACTAAGATCCCATCCTGAATACTTAACACCTAATACTTTGCCAGACCTCTTTATACCTGATCTAGCATCTATACCTGGACCTTCTTCAATAGAATCACTTAATAATATACAGCCATCATTACACTTTACAACAAGAGCTTCAACCAATACTGCTTCTAACACAAATCACCTAACAAACTCAAACAACAAACCTCAAACCCAACCACTTAATTTATCCATTTGTACACACAATGTATGTAGATATAATACAGATTTAAAACAACAAGTTTGGGAGGATTATTGTCTATCCCACAACCTCAATATTATAAGCATAACTGAAACCAAAATCGCTCAATCAAATGCTCGTGCCAAATTTCAAAAATCTATAAACTTCACATACTACTGGTTTTGCACAGATGAATCCAAAGCAGGTATAGCAATTATGTTAAATAACAGACTTAAACCACATATTCATAAGATCCTCACAGCTCCAGAATAAACAGTCACTATTGATATCCTTTTTAGATATGACTTTAGATTTAGAATTATCTCTACATATTTACCATTTAATAACTCACAACTACGACTTGAAACTCAAAACAACATCATTCAGTAGATATAAGAAGCAACTTTTAACAATCTACAACCTATTGTCATGGATGATTTCAATGCTACAGATGACAATATACAATCAGCATCTATTAATTATAAACTACTACACTTCCTACAATTTAACAATATGTATAACCTGGCAGCTCATCTCAATCCCCTACTGTAACCTGGCAAAGTAGCAGAGTTCAGAGTAGTATTGACTATATTTGGGCAAACCATTCTATCCTTTGATATCTTACCTCATACCAAACAGATGATTCACATACGAGCACCAGAAGTGATCATTTAATCTTAACATCAACATGGATTTTTCTATATATACTCTCTAAAAAACTATGTACTTCAACCAAAACCCGCAAAAGAGTATTTATATACAAAAATATGAATGACGAAAAATGGCAAGCATATACTGACCAAGTTTTCTCTAATCTCAAAAACAACAATACACCCACATCTGCTCATATATCAGAATCACTTGAAGCTACCTGACACAAAATTCAAACAAGTGTCACTTCTGCTGCTATGCAACATATACCAAACAAAAAATTTACTGTACGTAATTTCCAACATGTTTACTCACCTAAAGCCTCTCTTTTGCATACACAT
>CAJVPZ010003908.1:0-10501 GCA_910592135.1 Racocetra fulgida | reverse complement strand
CAATCAGAATTTGTTATATTAACAAAATATCAGACCATAACATACCCGTTCAGGAGACTGACATTTCAAAGATCACGTCTCCTCATTGTACTGTTGCACATCCAGGACGTCAATTAATCCAGTATGCGCTGATGCTTGACGCCGGGTCTACTGGATCTCGTATTCATGTGTATAAATTTAATTATTGTAAAGCGTCTCCTGAATTAGAGGATGAAGTATTTCATCATATTCAACCAGGTCTCTCCGCTTACCCCGACGACGCTGACGCAGCTGCAAGAAGTCTAGATGAGTTGTTAAAGGTAGCTTTGGATAATGTTCCTGAGGAATTACAGCATTGTACACCAATTGCTGTTAAGGCAACGGCAGGATTACGTTTGTTGGGTCAAGAAAAGAGTGCACTTATTTTGAAGGCTGTTCATTACCATTTAGAAACAAATTACCCTTTTCCCATTATTGAAGAGGACGGTGTTGTAATCATGGATGGTAAAGATGAAGGTATGCTTTTCATTTTTTTTTTTTGAATATCTGACTTTCGACTTTGGATATTCATTAATACTTTTTGTATCTGAATTTTGTAGGCGTATATGCATGGATTACTGTCAACTATTTATTGGAAAAAATTGGATCACTAGAAAAATTGCAAACTGCTGCGATATTTGATCTTGGTGGCGGGTCAACGCAAATAGTATTTGAACCGGAGATGACAGTTGGTGAGGAAGTTGCAGACGGTGAACACAAATACGAATTAGAATATGGGGGTCACAAATATGTTCTTTATCAACACTCATATTTGCATTATGGGCTAATGGAGGCAAGGAAAGCAATTAAGAATTTTGCGGTTAATATGTGGCGTGACCAAAAGATTGATTCTATAGACGTTGATTCCGAACATATTCCTTCAAAAGATCACGTTCCTCATCCCTGCTTCCCTAAAAATTACACCGAAACATGGTCATTGCCCAATTTATCTGATGAGGATACTACCACGCTTATTGGAACTGGTGCTGGACATGCTCAGTGTCGATTCATCATAGAACAGGTGCTTAATAAAACGGAAACATGCTCTTTATCACCTTGCTCGTTTAATGGTGTATATCAGCCACCTATCAGCGAAACGTTTTCGAACAATGAAATATGCATATTTTCATATTTCTATGATCGAGTTAGTCCGTTAGGTATGCCGTCCGAATTCTCTATTAAAGAGCTCCGGGATCTGACCGATGATGTGTGCGCTGGAAATATTAATCAATTCGAGCATTTACCGGAGGCGATGAAAGAACTTCGAAAGAATCCTCATTATTGTATGGATTTATCATTTATCTATGGATTATTGCATATTGGGTACGAAATTCCACTAGAAAGAGAGGTTAAAATGGCTAAAAAGATAAAGGGAATTGAAACTGGATGGTGTCTTGGTGCTGCAATTTCAATTTTGGATCAAAAGCAATGGTGTAAACCATGAACAATGATTTATAAACATTATGTAAATTATAATTTGTAACTAATCTTTTAATGATCAATCTATTAATGCAACAATTGACAAAACCATATTGATGACTAGATGTATTAGACTGAATAAAAATAATGAACTCTTTTTTTGTGTGGATTTACATGATCACTTACTCTATGTAGTCGATAGGGATGACTTTTTTTTTTATTATAAATAATATTAATTTCAAGGCATTAAGATACCTCAATAACAATAAGTTAACCCAGCTCAATTACTATCTTAGCTCGTCTTCTTTTTTACTCTATTTTCCCTATTGAAAAACCAAACAGCTGAAAATAATAAGAAACCAATTATCATTGATGCAGCTCCTGTATAATAAGGATATGCAGCAGATATATATCTTGGATATTCATTATGTCTGAAGGGTCTAATTGCTACAACAGTTGAATCCTCGATATATGAATAACCAGATCGTTTGTAATTAACCTTAAACGTGAATACACCATAAACATCCGGTAATTGAATGTGCGCTTCATATTTTCGTGATTGTTGTTCTGGGGAAGTGGGAAATGGCGTAAGAGTTTTTCTAATGTAGGGATCCAACATTATGGCTTCAAATTGTACATCGGTACCATTAAAAGGTTGCCAATGATCATTTACATATTCAGAAATTTCAATGGTATAGGTCTAAACAAACCAGAAGAATGGTCGGTTATTTGTACGAAGTAAACAACACAACAAATTTACTCTTACAATGTAATCCTTAATACGATAAACTTCTAACTCTTCGTCTTCGCCTTTCTTATGATGACGACTAGAAGTGACTTTGAGGACTCCTTGTTCTTGAAAAGTCCACTTTGTCAAATCTTTGGCAAAGTTCTCATTACCAGATTTTGGAAATCTGTAAATTTATTTATAATTAGCATTAAAACAAGACTACGTAATTTGATAATTTGAGTATAATTAAAACAATGCTTACGATTCTGCAGGATTGGTCCTCTGGATGGATGAATCGAAAAATCTAGACATTTAAATCACTTAGTCGAATTTAATACAGCATGCGTTTACTTACATCACAAAATCAATGTATAAACCAAAATTTCACCTATCACTGAACAACTCTATGCTCCCAACAAACGTAACTCTTGCATTGTTTCTTGCTTGCAAAGCTGATACAAGCATAATTTTATTTCCTACGACTAATGGTTCTTGATCAACCTGCTGATCCGCTTTAGTCTCATATGAATAAGCGGTTTCGTCGGCCCATAATATTTTAGTTAACAATGGTACTGTCCCAACTTTATGTGCTATGCCCCTAAAAAGTATTGGTGGCCCCTTAATCACATTTTTTGTTAAAATAGCTTCATTGTTCGTTATGCCACTCGCAACTATAAGTGTATGCTTTCCATCGTCAGACATGTCATAATTGAAATGATCTATTACAGATGTGTCTATATCATCAAAATCAATATCAAATTCTCGAGCAAAATCGCGGATAGTTTCTGAAAGTTCTGAAGAAGCTCCTAGAAGTATATTGCCTCCTTTATTTACGAAGTTGAGAAGAGAAAGGGGGTTTACCTTATCCTTATAGGCTTTTTTTTTTTAAATAAAATTCATATTAGAATATAATTTCAAAATTAAATGCATTTATGTACTTCAGATTCAAACAATCACTTTTTGTCTTTGGCGCAAAATTAATAACGTGGTCATATGCTCGTTCTCCGAAGGAAAATAGGTCCACAGTAGAATCCACAGGCGTCTTATATGTTAGTTTATATTCTCGCTCTAGAGTTAACGTTTAATAATTTGTATATTAAGGAATTTAACCAATAAAAATATTGAATTTAATTTAAATAATAAATTTCGAGGGACATTACCAACCTTCTAAAGAGTTGAAAAATTTACTATATAGTGTCTTGTCATCCTCCTTATCTAGTAAAACCAGTACGCGACTACCTGTCGTTGATTTTGGTTCTACGCGAAAAACGCTCACTAGAAGCACGAAGGTAAAAATGAACAATAAACATCGCATTATGACCACGAACGAATGAAAGAAAAGGCTTTATCGCGTAGTGTTAATTACATAATTATATAAAAAATATGAAATATTACCAGACAAACGTGGACCTTAACCATTGGTTCTGAAAAGCGAATCGTTTTGACTATATGCATTCATACGATTGGATGATTGTAGATTATTCCATATCAGATATGTGCTGTTACATAAAATTGACTATTATTTCCTCTAAAATAACGCAGTCAAATTGTGTGATCATAAAGATTTTTACCATGATGTGCTTATAAAGGGGTATCTTTATAAGTTTATTAGTAAAGTGGCAGGTTTTGGATTATAATGATTAGTCGTCCTTCCATATAGTCACCTCCCATATGATCACATCATATATAATCACATTTACTAACCAATCAAAATTGCAGCATTTTAGATTCCTAGGTTTATGCCGCAGAAAATTTTGTCCGAGTCTCTAGTCTTGCATCCAAGTTCATATGTAATTTCTTTCTTGTAAATTCTCTTGCAAAGAAGTTCAATTGAGTTTCAATAAAGTTAGAGGCATGGCCTCACCTTAAGATTCAAAAAAAAAAATTTTTAGATTCCAAGCTGGGCAGATATAAATTTACTTTATTGTATCGCCTAATTTCTAATTATATAACTTTGCAACTTTAAAACTTTGTATACTTAGATTTAAGAGTTAGGTGCAGGTTTTGAAATTTAATATGTAGGTTTAGGGCCTCAAATTAATCCCCACAAATTGAGAATTTTAAGTAAAATCACGCGATTGCCTCTCATTGGGTATCTAAACCTGGTCATTTCGTTTGACGTACTAATACGCCCATTTTGCTTAAACGTATGGTATAGCAAAGTGATCTGTTAACAACAATTGCTTTAATTATTCATTATTAAATCAGTAGGCGCTGCCGAATGATCCCTTGAGTAGATTAGAATACTGAGTGCGAAGATTTAGCATCACATCTCCTGCTCCAATTCTACCTTCGGGTAATCCGAATGGAGCGTGGACTTAGTGTCACACGCCGAGTTATTAACAAAAAAGGCATCTTTATTGCGAATGACGAAATCTGGCTCAAAATTGCGCCTGAAATTTCACGAGAACGAATTAAATGTATATGTTGTGTTCTGTAATATGTCATCGTGATTTGATTGGTACATCTGACATTCACATTCGCATATCACCAAAGTTTCGATATCTTAATAAGCATAAAATCACAAAATGAAGAGAGAAATGGTTTGTAAAAGACGAGGAAAAAAGGTACCGGTGAAAAAGAACAATAATGGATTAATTATTCTAACATCGATGCAAACCAACCCCTTTTTTTTTTAATTATAAAAAGCTCGAACACCTATATACAAAAAATTTTTTTAAAAAAAATTCGCGGGTGATTCTTGGTGATTTCATTCCATAATAATTCACCCATATTTTTATAATTAAACATAATTTTTTACGAACGTATCCTATATACAAAAAAGAAATGCAATTGATTATTGGTACAGATTATATGCCAATGACATATCAAAAATTAGAAAGAGGGAATAATTTTATGTAGTGGGAAAATAAGTTACAGTTAATTTTTGTTTGACAAGAACCTTCAAATTTTCCAATCACCAGAGAGGTTCCTCTTCTGTTCGCCGAGGGAAGCGGTGGCGAAGACAATCCACCAACTAAAGTCGGAAAGAGACCCCTTATATGAGGTGGGATGAATATAATCCGATTCTTTCCTGATGACAACACACATTTAATGATTGTTGGAGCGAGCGAGTCAGGGATTTCGTCGTAGAAATTCGGCGCATTATCGAACAATTTGTATACAACGAATTTTGTGTATTCAAGTTACCTTTGTGAACACGAAAATATTCACGAGCTTGTTCTAAAAGCTCGTGAGCCGATGTCGCATTTGGAAAGATTTGGCCTGATATTAAATATCAATTATGGGATCAATTATACTTGAGCAACAGAACAGGAAAAAAAAAGATAAAAAAAAAAAAAAAAAAAAACAATCCAATGATTCTATTTTTATGATGTAAAAACTAAGCACAAAGGCCAAATGAAAATTGTAAAGGTAAAAATTGAATTCACTAATAATCAAAGATATATACAAATAATTTACTAGAAAAAAAACCCCAAATCACTAATGTAACGAATGTCTAAAAAGCCTTTTAAATTAAATGTTTAAAAAGACTAACAAATATTACGATAAGACATACAGGTTCTTCGCAAATTTAATTCACTAGCACGTCTATGCCGTAAGCTTTTTAATTCTTCAAAAGTACCTTCCCCCGGCTCTGTTGTGCCATCTCTCCAAGGTCGTTTGATTATAACATCAGCATCATTTGCTGGACTTTCAATCACTGTGTTTATATCACCATAAGTAACACCACCTATTAAGTGGAAAGAAAAGGTTTAGGCTTTGATTATGAATATATTGTAAATATTTAAAAAAAATTTTTTTGCCGATCAACATATTTAAAATAAATAAAATATTGACCCCCACATTCAAGTACCTTGAGCCACTTTCACCAAGATATTTTTACGAAACCTTGAAGCAGCATCACCCTTTAACATATTTCCTTGTTTTGCTTTCAATCTTCGAACCAACAATATTCTACTGGTGACTGCAGCAAAGTTTTCTTGCGGTAACGCAGAAGTCGTAGTCCTGGGTGGTTCAGCGGTACGAAACTCGTTTTCTTCAGGATCCCATTCGACTGCGAGATAATTTTTACATGAAAATTGAGACGAGAAATGAGGGCAATTATGTATTTTTCGTCGTTTGGAGAATTCAGAAGGGACCAAACTAACGGGTGTTTGTCTAGACATTGGCGAAACAACAAAAGCCGAAGTCGTAGAGTCACATTTTCTTTTTAGCTTTGGTTCACCACCAAATACTGGCCACCAGCCATTACTATTGATGATATACTGTTGAAGTTTTAGCGAATCAGTCGGTGGCTTAGGTATTTGTGGTTTTTGCTGAGATACTAGCGATGTCCATTCTGACCAACTCTGTGTGAAATAATTTGACGATAAAGTGTCCGTTTGCGGTGACTCATTTATATTTACTTCGGGCCTTTGTTGCAGACCCCCAGGTGTTATGAAAGAGTTTGGAGCCATTGTATAAAGGACCGGAAAAATACCAACGACTTTGCGACGGTATTACGATAGTTAAAAGTACAATTAGCACCAAGATAAACTACGGAAGAACAAACGAAGTCGTGCCTGAAGATAAAGAACCGATAAATAAACTAAGAGTATAAAGATCTTTTATGTAAGCAGCAATTACCAAAAAAGAGGGAAGGAAAAAAAGAAATCTAGTTAAATTATAAGTAGGTGGAGGTTATGCGATCCCCCTTGATGCTAAAATCCAAACATCATAAAGCTGCATTTCAAGTAGTACAATGCAGAAAAATCGGAAACCAGAAATTGAAGGTAAACAGGATTTTGGTTGCGCAAGAAAGAAATATGGCCTCATGGGGCGTTGAACTAACTCAAATCATGTTAAACAAATCTGCACGCTAGAGTCATTAAAATGATCCTAAAATTCTATCATTATTCACTATATCTCGAGAAAAAAAGTAATTAAATTCGTGATCCTTTGTTTTTTCACCACCGTCACAACTGTTACATTGATGTATACATGTTGTAAGAAGTGTTACACGGATACCAAACCAGACAAAATAGCGCTTATAGACAATTGTACGTCGGAATTACAGCTTGACACTATTATACTTAGACTTCGCTTAAGAAATTCCAAATCCACTTAAAATTCGTTTCCACTTACAACATTATACCTAATTTTTATAAAAACTGTTAATAAATCAATTTTTTAAGATTCTCGATATTACAATATTATTATTGTTATTATTAGAATTTCTTAATCTCAAAGCCCAATCTTATTTGGTTATCCGTGTGGTATCTAGATATGATCTGCTATATTATTGCACCTATAGATGAAGTAAATTGCTTGTTAATAGTTTATGCCAGAAGGGGTTTTTTTCTTTTATAATAAGCATTTTTATTATCTTTGTTTTTTTTAGTTTTTTTTTTTTATTATACTATTATTGTTTTTACAATATATTGTTTATATTTGTTTATAGCTATATATATATTTTTAAACTTTTATTTTAATATTGGTATTGTAAATATTTATTTTTTATAAATCTTTTTATTAGATTTTTTAATTTTTGTTTTTTTTATTATTAGTATTTTTTTGTAGCTTAATTAACCTTTTTAGCTTTTGAGTTTTTATTAATTATTTTGAGTTTAAAGTTTTTTATGAAATTTTTAATAGTATTATATATATTTTAATAAGAGTATATACTGTATATTGTTATATAGTATATTGTTATATAGTATAGTGTTATATTAGTATATTTTATTAGTATATTTTATTAGTACCATATATTACTAAATAAAAGCTACTCCTAAATAAAAGCTACCTTATGATTTTGGATTCAAGAATTTGAAAAAGGTTATTTGTTTTAATAGTAAAATTAAACCAAAATAAAAGCTACTGCTTGCTTTAACCTAAAAAAATTCTCATATTTTTTTCAACATTTTGGTAGCTTTTATTTAGTAACATATAGTATATTTTATTAGTATAATTTATATTTATTATATGTATATTTTTAATTATAGTTTATTTTTTTAACAATAGCATTAATTTTTAGTATAATATTAGAAACATTATCTGATATGTTAACAGATATATTAACTGGGATATTATTTGTATATTAACTAGAATGTTATCTATATATTAACTATGATATCATCTAGTACATTAACTAAGATATTATCAGATATATTAACTAGAACATTATTTGATATATTATTTAAAACATTATTTGATATATTATTTAAATCATTAATTAGGTTATTAATTAGATTGTTAACTGAATTGTTAGCTAGATTATTATTATTATTTTTTTAAATTTTATAATGATCATTTACAGGTCTAGTATGGTTTATTAAACTTTTGGATTGATACCAGCACAGTCATACAGACTGTACCTGATCTTGTTATATTAATGAGAGTATATTCTAGCTATATCTGCACTTTTTGAGTATTTAATTAAGTAGTTTACCTATTACTAGATTCTATACTAGATGCTGTATTTATAACCCACTATTATTTGAGTTATTCAATTAAACTCTCTGATCAACTTCATGTTATCAGATATCTTGCCTAAAGAGGAATCTGCTACTAAGACCTATTAAGTCTTTAAAACAGATATATACTTCTATATAGAGGGTCCTTTAACATTGTGGTAAACGTCTCATCATTAATATTTAAAAAAAAAAAAACATTGTGATAAACCTACTAAAGTAGTTTATATTCTACACATATATCATCTAGATTTTTGATAACTTATACTGAGTCTGAAAACAAGTATTTGTGAGCTGAGGTTGCTACCATTATCTACTCTGTGCTCTTGCAAAGTTCACTTAAATCTTGATACACACTTAACAACCTATATTTCTGGTTTTCTAAACTAAGCCCTACTTTCGATTTTTATACTTTTAATCCAAATAGCCTGAAAGGGCTGTGATCTGCCTCTGGTATCTACAATTGAATCCTTTTCTTTCAGTTATTTGTCTGGCGATCTGGTTGGTGAAGTGCCTTGTTAAATACTTTAGTTCTGTTTAGTTTACTTTTTTTCTGTTATTTAGTTCACTCTTTTCAGATTATTAGATAATATCATCAAAGATCTGTATTGCCTCTTTGTTCAGATCTTGCCAAGCAAGCTTCCATATCCCAATCTGCTAGTTTTACCTGACAGCTTTACTGTTATACAACTCATACATTATATAGTATTTTTACTGCCTCCTAGTACAACAGTACCAGTACAACTTTATTATAAATACTAATCAAATAAAATACAGTCTTCCAAATGTATTTTATAAATTCAAATTTTATCACCAGTGGAATTCGAACTCTTGTTCTGCTGCTTGGTGGTGTAACAATTTACCAACTACACTAAGTCACTACATCTACAACTAGATTATTAATAAATAGTTTAAAAGATATAAAAACTCTGTTTTTTTTCCAAGAAAAGCAAATTGTCTCTTACCTACTTTGATTTTTCTTGTTATTTATAGTTAATTTTTTTAGAAATGCAATTATTGCCTACTTTCTTTTTATTATGATGTAATATGCTTGCTTGGCTTAATTTTTTTTTTTTTTTTTTTATAAGGTGTCCTTTGTAACTAAGCTTTATTGATGTTTATTGTTGATCATATAAGTCTACATTTTTAGTATTACAACAGAGAATTCTAGTTATACATATCCACCAATTATTCTAAGCTAAGTACCTTTATACCAAAGTGCCTTCCACTATCTTACCTGGACCTGATTACCTTGTTGGTTGTCTATAGGTCTTTACAAATAGGTGTAATGGCAGCTTTGCTAGATTCTCCCTACTTACAATCTGGCTAACTTAGGCTTCAGTAACTTATGCTGAGTCTGAGAACAAGTATTTGTGAGCCGAAGCCACTACCATTACCTACTTCTACCCTTGTAGAATTCACCCAAACCTCAGTACCCACTTTACAGACCATCACCAACTTTTCCAAGTCACCAACAGCTCTCCAAACTCCCAATCCAAATAGCCCAGAAGAGACTAGTGGGCATCCTCTAGTATTCTGAATGAATCTTTTTTCCTCCAGCTGGTCTGGCAGTCTGATTGGTATTAGTGTTTGCCAAACACCCAGTCCTCGTCCGGTTTACTGTCAGTATTCGGTTTTTGCTTAGCTTAATTAAATATTAACTATTTTAATAATAAAATGTGTTATCGCCAATTAAGTCAAACAAATATATTATTTAACTTAATGTATAAGAGTGGTTAAGGAACGTTTTAAACAAGAAAAACTAAAAAAAAGTCTAAATTAAAATAAAAATACTATCAAATAACTAAACAAGAAGACAAAAATAACAAGGTTTACTCAAATATAAATCAAAAATATCAATAAATTCACAAAAAAATACAATAAAAACACTATAAAAATACTATAAAAACACAATAAAATA
>CAJVPZ010003907.1:0-10502 GCA_910592135.1 Racocetra fulgida | reverse complement strand
CAATTTTTTGCGGCCCGGGCCATGGAATCCAATGCAAGCCTCTAGATCAAAGTTTTTTTTTTCTTCTGAACTCCTCTATATTTTCAGTATACAAGTTAAAAGCATTCTTGTACAAGATAACTGGCAAGAAGGTGGTGTTCTTATACAGAAAATTTTAATAGAAGCTTAGCTTTTGCTGACAAAGTTAAAGATAGTTGGTCTAAGGAAAACAACAAGTAAGTTTTCAATACACTCTTTATTGAAATTTAAGAATATCTGCAAATTGAAACCCTTTACCAAAGCTTTACTTTTTGTTCTTTATAAAATTTTAACAAAAAGTGAAAAAGTAAGTATATCTTCATCAAAGAATTGATAACAACAATTACTGCCAAAAAAGAAAAGTTATGTACAGAGGTACGTATCTACTTTGGGATAAATAATGTCTAATTAGTTACCTCAAAAGGTTACAGTGTTTATACTGAAATCTATAGAAGCTAAAAAAGAGCATGGTGTACAATCCTGGTAGTACAAACTTCTAAACTTAAAATTTATGACTTAGAACTGATCTGTCTAATAAAGTATAAGGTTGATCGATCACATGAAATTAGATGATTGGTTATATTAGTACATATAATAATTAACTAATTAATTTTTATAATATTGTAATAATGTCTGAAAAATCTTTATTTACTAAATCAAAGATATCTCACAATCCAGTAGTCAGAATTTGATGAATCTTATACCATTTAATTCATCTCAATAAGACAAATCGAATGGTATAAGATTCAACAAATCTTATCTACTGAAACGTAAGATATTAACGATTTATAATCTCTTATTCGCTTATATATTTTTTAATAAAATTTTATTTTAAATGCATGTATATTGTTTCTACTTAATCTATTCAATAAATATACTCGTTAAATCGTTTCTAAATCATTCTTATTTGTATTTTAAATTGTAGTAGTTAAAATATTAAAAATTTAACTTACAAAATAATAACACATTCATTTGTAATATACATTTAGATTTAAGCTATATAAAATAAGTTACTTATCTTTTTATTCAGTTTTTTGTATTAGAACTACTTTAGGTTCATTTTTGCTTTTTATTAAAAATATTAAAACTTGGTTTTATGCTGTTTACTTTTTAGTTTTAACACCAAAAAACCTTTTTTTGTTCGAATTTGAATTTAATTACCTTTGATTTCTTATAAAATTCGTCTTTAATAAAACTTTTTGAATATTGTGATTATTTTTAATTAATTTTAATACAAGGTAGGTTATGTAGAGCCTTTTGCTGACTTTCTTTTTAAAACAAATTTAATTAATAAGTTTTAAAAAATCATGAAAATATAAAGTACTTTAAACTAATAAAAAATTAAAAAATTTTTTTTATTAAATTGGCTAAGCCACAATGTTAATTACCATATTTTCGCGAAATAACAGGCATGGGCGTTATTTCAAATAATGGCCTGAATTAAGCCTAATTTAGGCCGAAATTCATAATTTCACCCCTGCGCGTTATTTCGCGAAAATACAGTATCTAAATTTGGATTTATCCACTATGCTCTAAAAAAGCATGAATTGCTTAACTTTGTCTAAAGACAAGCTTTAGCATGAAAATATGTTACAGAATACTGCACTAAACCTGGTGAGACCACAAAAGAAATTTTGAACTTGGCTTTTACTCAAGAATAGATATTTTATATATCCTAATATAGACATATAAATAATTAGTATAGAGTTTAGACCAAATTATTTAGTAGTACTATATAATTTTTACAATTTAGCATAGGTTTAATAGTACTATCTTTGTTGTTTTTTCTTTTATTTTGTTTTTCTTTTGGTTTTATTTGATTAGATAGATCAAAATTAGATATCGAAGGGTTTGGGCCCTGTAGCTTATTGGTTAAGCTCCCAAACTCCCACAGACAAGGTCGATGGTTCGAGTCAGGCTAGCAGCAAATTTTGAATTTGTTACTATAACCTTAAGGAGTCAAATCAAATGCGAAGCCCTGTGGAAGTTCACGTGCAAGTACAAAATTGGATTAGAAATTCCCAGAAGGAGACCCATTTATGGAGTGCAGGCACTACATGTAGTAGCGGCGTTACAAAAGGTTCAGTTACTGAAAATCGCACATATAAGTCCTTGTACGCAGGCAGCACCAACATCTTTGTACTTCCAGTTTAAGCAGCACCAACATCCTTATACCCAACTTGTGGAGAACTTGCTTGGGAGCATAATTAGCGGATTGTGCATATTAGTCCTAAACTGGTATTACAGTACTGGATTTGATTGGAAGAGTGATACAACAGTAGCTAAAACTGGAGTAGTGAGAGAAGTAATGAACATAAAACTGGTTTGTGGTAAAGAATTGGCCTTACTAAATTTAGAAGCACCTCTGGCATCTGCTTGAAAGACTAGAATTAGAAAGTTCTAAATATAGAGAATAATGATGCTATTTGAAACTATATAGTTTCAGATTGACCGAAACCGAAACTGGTATTACCAGTTTCGGGCATGATCTTCTTGGCCGAAACTTGCCTAAAGACCCGAAACTATACCAATATACCGAAACTGTACTAAACTCTGAAACTGGTCTGCTAATTAAATATACATAAATTAAAAAAAATTTAATTATATTAAAGCACAAATATCCGTCTGTTACACTATTAACCAATCCGAAAATTCAATATAGTATTTCCCTATTTACTGAATGTATATAAATTGCTAATCATTATAATACCATACTTGTGATTATCTGATTGGAGTTAGTGCTCATACCTGGATAACTCTTTATCCAAAAGGTTGTAATCTTTAACAAAATCTAATAACCGGTTTTATATTCTATTCAAATAAAGGATAAGTATAAAATATTAGGCAAAATTTGTGAATAACTGTAATTTAGCAAAACTGAAGCAAATGAATATATGCTGCGAAGCGGCACGTAAGCTAATCATTTGGCCGGTTGAGCCAAATTATCGTATTCGACAAATTGCCCAATATTGATGTGTATCTGGCAATTTATGTTCATGATTGGTAGAGAGTCATCAACTGAGTTTTAATTTGAATAAACATGATTACATCGTAACACATGAAAAAAATAACAAGACAGATGGCAATTCATGATCATAAGAGTTTGCCAGATAAGTGTACATTATTGGGCAGATGACAAAAAATAACGGCAAATTGTTTTTTTTGTCAGAATTAATGTCACTCCATGTGCTGCGTAGCAGCACATGAGTGAAATTAACTCTGATAAAAAAAAACAATTTGCCGTTATTTGTCATACGTATGCCCAATAATGATGTTATCCAATAGTTAATATGATCATGTGAAGTTTTTTTCGAGATATTTTGCAAAACTGGTTATGTAATTTCATACAAAAAATATCATAGCAAAAAAATTCACATGATTATATGAAATGTCAGATAATATTACAATATTCCGCATCATTTTTGATTCTTAATTGGCATGTATTATTTGTGAATCGTGAAATGTTATTTGTCATTTTAAAAAACCACTATCTATTTATCAATTAATAAAAAAAAACGAAAATAATAATAATAATAATAAATTAAAAATTAAAAAAAAAATAATAAATAAACGCAAATAAAAAAATCATATTCAAATATTTATAAAACAAATAATAAAAAAAAATAAAAATAAATAAATAATTAAATAAAAATAATAATTAGAAAAAACTTATTTAAATTAATAAAAAAAAACCATTTAAATTAAAAAACGTATTTAAATTAAAAAATATTTTAATTAAAAAATTTAGCTGGCCAATCAACTTTTAAGATACATCATGTAAAGTTTGTAAATCAAAATTTTTGAGTTACAAACTTTGCATGTGATCTTAAAATATGATTGACCGGCAAAATTTTTTGAATTGAAAATTTAAATTTTTTTATTTTATATTTACCGGTAGTTATTAATTTAATTTTTTTATTTATTTACTTTTATTTAAATTACTTTTTTTGTTATAATTTGATTTTTTTATTGGTAAGCCTTTTTTTTTTTTTTTTTTTTATAGTCAAGGTTAGCCTCTTTAGTTTATCGCTTTTATTAGATATTAGGATCATGTGGTGCCCTTATCAAAGAGGCCCCAGACAAGTACATTCTGACGAAGATACATTCTAGTCATATCTGCACCTTTTGAGTGCCTAATTAAGTATACTACCTATGTGCTAGGTACTACACTAGATGTCGTACCTGTAACCTACTATTACTTGAGCTATCCAATTAAACCCTCTGATCTGAGTTTCCTATGTCAATCCAATTAGTAAGCCTCTTTACTACCGTACTAAGTACCATATAGAAGAAAAAATGGCTTTCTTCATTGTGTTTTGCGTTGAGTCCCTATTTGAGAAAGATGGTAGGAGAGTGTTGTTAGGAAAGTGTTTGTGTCGAGAAGTAGTGGGTAGTGTTGGAAGGGTGAAGAGGTAGTTGTCAGGCATGGGTAATGGTTGTTAAATATGTGAAGTGGTTGCATTGAGAATGAGAGGTAAAAATTCACCGAGTAAGTGATTATATACAAAAAAAATTGCGGGAAGTCAGGGAAGTGGTGGGTAGTATTAAAGAAGAAAGAAGGGGTGGTTATTGGAGATGTGAAAATTGTGAAGATAGGATTGTCAAATCATAAGTAATTGTGTCAAGATAAATAGTCATTGGTAAGTAGTACGTCAGAAAGGATTTGTCAGGGAAATGGTTACCGGGAAAAGAATTTGGCATAGCTTTGGACTTTTGGGTTTAAATTTAAATAAAAAAAGAGTTTTGGACAGTATCATTATTAATATAAACTTAGTTTCAGAATTTTGGCATAGTTTCGGTATTTCGGCATAGTTTCGGAATTTCGTTATAGTTTCAAATTAGTTTCAGGCAAAATATTAGAGTTTCGGTTTCAGTTATTAGCTCAAAATAGTTTCGAGCAGCATCATTAATAGAGAAATGGTGCTTATTTAAGAAATGTGTAAAATATTCAAAATGGCCAGGGGACACTAGGCTGGTAGTACTTATGTATGAACAGGTATAACAGCATTGCAAGAGCATACCAACTTTAGAATACCAACCAAGTTGAAATACCCAAGTTGGAAGTAATCAAGTATTATGAAATCATATTGGAAGTAACTTCAGGATAAATTACGCAACATAGCCTATACCTTACCAACTTACAGGAGTTTCTGTTTAAAAATAAGTACACAGCATAAAAGTACAAATAAATAATTATAAGAGCTGCTGAGGCTAGTACCTTGAAGAAAAAAGAAAAGTCTAGAAGGGGCGTTAATAGATAAAGGCAAAAGATATGCAATCTGAGATATTGAGCTCAGTATCTGAAGAAAACGCTGACTAACATCTATTACCAAATTAGAAAGTAACCTGGTTATGAGGCCTTAGTTGTAATACCTATTTGGAAGTATATTTGTGGCTATATGAGTAATGTAGTGAATATATATAGAATACTAATAAGGAAGGTCAGAAAAGCAAAAATCCTGGTTAGGTTTAAACAAGTAATACCCATTGGGTAAAACTTAGGTCGCAGATAAAGTAGTCTGAATTCTCTGTATTTAAAGTTGCTTAGTTGTACTACATCGTAATGTATCTATAATTAGTAAACCTAATAAAATTACAAAGGGTAAGACCTCACTTTCAAAACAAAAAAAAAAAAAAAAAAATTAGATGTCAAAATATCATCTCTTTTTTTTTTTGCTCTTTGATTTTGTGTTTGTACTTTATTTTGTAAAAAGAAAAGATGATACTGATATGGTATATAGCACTGGCCAATGATCGAAGGATTTATGTCTCTAGGAAGTTAAAGGCCTAAAAGGAGACAAAAAGCTACTAGGCAATGTTGCATCTAGGCTTTTAAGCTAAGTGAGTCACTTGTTATAATTAAAGAAAGATTAACTATAATTAAAAATTCTTGTAATTTTTGCTTGATTATTGTATTAATAAAACAGTAGCAGGATATGCTAAAAAAAAAGATGATTTAACTACCAAAATGTTTACCTCAATAAGATGATTTTACAAGTCCAAAATTATTAAAATCTAATTACAGAGTTCTAAGATAATTCAATTTTTGTATAATTTTAATAATGATTTTTTTTTTTTGATGTTCAGGTGGGATCTTGCCCATGACTTTATTTATTGTTAATATTTTCATTACATGTATTACTATATTTCTGTATTTACATATATCAAGTACACCAAGCTCAGACCCAGATCCTATTGGTTACTTACGCTTGGATCGAAACCATCACTTGCGCGATAGGTGTCCCTATCTGCTATCTGGCCACCAATCCATTATCTGTAATCCAAACCTACCAGAGCAGTACATCCTTATGGATAGCACTCACCCAGTATTTTTCTACCCTTCACTAGTTCTATTTTGGTACACTTCTCTATAATGTTATTCCCTGCATCTCTCATATCACTTATACCTAAACTCCCAAATTTAGTAGTCCCTTCTGAGATATGGCCTTATAGCCTCAAGGGCTACTTCCAATCTTAGTTATCTTCAGCTAGTCTGCCCAGGTAGTATCACGAAAAGAAACTCATGCTAGCCCAGGTTAAGCTTCGTCATTAACGCTTAGTTTAGTTAGTATACTGCCGATTTTTGTTACCTTTATAGGTAGGTACTCCTGTATATTGGTGCAGGCTCGCTGTATTGCGTTATAGATTACCCTATAACTTCCAGATTGTGGGTTTCGTATTACTTCTCTTTCATAGTTTGAGCTATGGTGTTCTGGTGCCCTGACATTTTAGGTTACAAAGCTCTAGAAGTCTAGACCTAGTTGCGACTTGCGGTTTGTAATACTTCCAATTTCAGTATTTGGTGTTCCTTATCAATTTCTGGTATACAAGCTCGATTTGTACAATTGTACTACCAGCCTGGTGAATCTAGCCATTTTAAGTTTTTATCACATACTCCGAGTTTCAGCCTTCTCACTCTGTCCTCACAGGTTTCTTCTTTAATAAACTAAGTGGCTTGGGACCAGAGGTGTTTCCGAATTCCGAATAAACCAATCCTTTACTACAAATCATCTTTGTATTCACTACTTTTCTCACTATTTCAGTTTTGTTACTGTCGTATTACTCTTCTAATCAAATACCCAACCGCTAGTGATGTTGGTGCTACCCTGGTCACCCCTAATCAAGGACTAATATGTGCAACCTTTCATGTAACAGAACCTTCTATAACCTGTCATACGTAGTGCTACCATTCTACGATTGGACCTCCTTTCAGAAATTTATTTTTCCGGTTTCGTACTTGCACTTAGACTTAACTACACATTCAATTATAGCCCCCTATTGGGTTACAGAAGCTAAAAATCTTAAGATTTTGCCTCCAGCCCGACTTGAACTGTCGACCTAGTCTGTGAAGGTTTGGCAGCTTAACCGCTAAGCTATAGAGCCCAAACTCCTAATAGTGATTTTTTAGAATTATTAAATAAATTATTTAAAATATAATAACTTTTGATCTATTGGCCTATTCTGAATGATTTAACTACCAAAATATTCATCTCAGTAAGACAATTTTAACAAGTTCAAAATCACTAAATTTTAATTATAATGTAGAATTCTAAAATCAATAAAGATTTGTATTATTAAACAATCATTTAATTATATATAAATTAAATAATTTCTAACAATACAAATTTTTATTAATCTTAGGATCTTGTGATTAGAATTTAGTGATTTTGAGCTTGTTAGAATTGTCTTACTGAGATAAATATTTTATAATAGTAGTTAAATTATTTAAAACAGACTAATAGATCAAAAGTTATTTATTTTTAAAAAAATTTGTTAAATAATTCTAAAATATCATTATTAAAATTATACAAAAGTTGAATTATCTTGGGATCCTGTGATTAGATTTTAATGATTTTGGGCTTGTTAAAATTATCTTATCAAAATGAGCTTTTAGTAGTTAAATTATATAAAATAAACTAGTAAATCAAAAGTTTATCAATATTAAAAATTAAAATATATGAATAATTTTTAAAAAAGGGTTATATAATTTAACGCATATGCGTTGTAACACACCCCTGATCAACCAATTAAAACGTAAGATCTGGTGTAATATTACACGAGCAGAAAAATTCAAAACAAGCGTTCATTTTGCCAAAAATCACCTATAACTCAAAATTTCGCATATGCAAATACCTTTCGGGTCTTAACAAAAAAAATTTCTTGCAAGATTTTACTATAGGCCCATCTTTTATAACTATCTTAACCTTACCTTAACCTTATCTTAATCTTACCTAACGCTAACCCTAATCATATAAAAAACTATTGTTTTGATTTCATATTACACCTGATCTTATAGGGATGCGTTACAACGCATATACGCAAAATAATAAAATTCTTTAAAAAATACTATATAAAATTTGATTAGCTAATAGAGTATCACATATGAGTGAATGGAGTAAAATTTTGAAATTTATTAGTAACTAAAAATTATATAATTTCTGGAAGTCCCTTAAGTGAATATAATATTAAAATTTAATATTCTGCAATTACTTCTAAGAGTATTTATAAACAACTAGCTATACTGAACAGATATATCTAAAAGATATATTATGATAAATTTCAAAGAAATTATTTATCTCAGAAAGCACTATTAGACCACTACTCTATAATAGGATACTATCAATCTAATGATATCTTCTTGTAAAGAAACAGAAAAAAAAAGCATTAATACTAAAAAAAAAAGGGAAATAAGAAATGAGAGAAAAAAAATCTGACAAGTTATAATTATAAACTTGTATCAAACTTTTAAAAAATTATATATTACAAGATAAAAAAACTTTGCATCTAACTCTATTCTAATAATATATATATCTATAAAAAATCTACAAAGAAAAAAAAATATAAAATAAACTAGAAAAACTAAGTTCAACTAGACAGAGTAGTTTTTAAGATAGTCTTAAAGTATCATTGGCAGTTTACAAAAATCAAAACACATTATCACTATATTGTCTCAATTATCTATTTTGTCTAACTATCTGCATAACATCTTTTATTTTGAGTAATTGTTTATATATTAGTCTACTAGTTTACAAAGTAAATAAACAATGTAAATATCTGTATTAGGAAATCAATTATATTAACTATTTTAGTAAATTTATATATTGATCTTTTGAAATGAGTAAACTAAGATGCCTACTTTTTGATAAAATTTTTTTTAAAAAAAGTAATAGATCAATAAAGCTTTTTTGTTGTTGTTTTTTGTAAGTTTTATAATTATATAGTAATAATTTAAATCTTTAATATTTTCAGTATCAACTTAGTTGTTCTGTATTTTCAAAATATTCTTTTGGTTTGAATATTAAATATAATAAAGAAGTTTTTTGCAAAAAAATTTGACCTTTACAACCAAAGTAGTTTATGCCTTAGTTTTACACTCTTGGTATTTTGTTAACAATACACTTACTTGCATAGAATTAAGATTATTAAGTACTTTGATATCTTTTATAACATTTTTTCATAATTCAATTTTTTAAAGTTGTTAACCAGAGGATTGTTGAAAAGAATTGTGTATATGATATACAAGAAAATTTTCATAACAAAGATATACTAATAATACTAACAGAGTTATATTACAAAAAGTTTAAAATAGATAATACTCATAATTAAGTTACAAATATAGCATCTAGTATAGAATCTATAATATAAATTATAAACAAACTACTTAAAATAGATATCAAAAGTATATATATAACTAGTATATACTCTCTAATTGTCCAGAGCATAACGAGAACTCACTCTGTTTGAGCAAACTTGAATGCATGTCTATGCAATATTTGTCCAAAACATCCAATAGAAATTGAGAGTTAATGGTTTTCATAATGATTTGTAGTCAATATATCAACATTTAACAGAAACCATTCTGTTATACAATATACTATAATGATTGACAATGCAAATTTTCACTTTGGACTTATATCAGATTCTGATTTCCTAGTATAAAAAGTTTCTTTGAAGCTAATAGTTGTGAACCTTCTACTCAATAATACTTAAATAAAAACCTTGTCCCAAAAAGGCTAGTTAATAAAAAAAAAATCTTTTGTTAATTGTTTGTTTGTTACTTTTTCAATATTACTTAGAAGCAAATTTCATGTAGTTTATTAATTGGATATTTTATAGAATAGGTTACTAATGATTAGTAATCATTAATTTTTTAGCGGAGTTGTGGGTTTGCAGAGTTTGCCCACCTATTCTATAGAACATCCGCAAAGGAAATACTAAGCATTTTTTGCTTAATGCTGTAATGCCATTGGGGTGTTATAGTAAAAATTTTAAGAGGATTTTTTTTGGGTAAATAAAAATTATCGTTATCGTAAATTAATACATAATCATAATAAAAAGGCACATGACATTGACGATCGGTATTATAACGTCATAAACTATTTCCACAATTAGGGGACGTCTAAAGCCGAACTTCCCCAGGATCGCCACCAAATTACTAATAAAATTTTTTCGATCACGTGAAATTATCCAATAATAAATCACGC
>CAJVPZ010003906.1:0-10503 GCA_910592135.1 Racocetra fulgida | reverse complement strand
TTGTGAGTAATTTGAGCTGCGTAATTTGAGCTGAGTGATTTGAGCTGAGTAATTTGAACTGAAACGATGATATGCTCTCAGGAAAATTACCAAGTGAGATTGTGCTGGATATCATCTAACAGTAGAATAAGTGAGAAGCAGCATCAGCCAGTGGTTTCCTGCCTGCTCGAAGCAGGCCGGCTATTAAATAGGATAAGTTATATTACAAAAAATCGGCAGTGATTAATATACAAGCTACTTTGACTATATTTTTATATTCTGGCATCTAAAAAAGTTAGTAAAAAACTTTTTTGATCCTGAATTATAAGTATAAAATTAATAGCACAAATACAAAAATATAGTCAGAGTGGCATGTATATCAAGTCACTGATAATTTTTTGTGACATGACTTATCTACCTGAAGGGTTGGGTTGAGAAAAAAGAGATGGTTATAATGCTTGGTTTGTTGAAAGAGAAACGAGTATCACAAATCAGTTATTTGTTAATTCTTTAAATACTGATTGTAGTCGGTGGCTTTCAGTTACGTCACTTTATTCGCATAAAATTCTTGAAGTCTGATGTCTCTTTTGATCTCGACCCTATTCACTCTTGTCTTTTCGATCAGTTGACTCCTGTCAACATACATTATAATGGACCCATTAAAGTGGATCCCTCATTATAACAGAATAATTATCTAGAACATTTTAAAATTTTATTACAATGGATGAAATTTCCTAGCCTGATCATTCTGTTATAATGAGGGTAGTGTAGATTAATAAATGTTTAAGCTTGCGCACTAAATTAAATAAAACTAAAAAGTATTATTTAGAAGTTTAATAGCTTACTTTGAATGTTTAACAAATGTTTTTTATATTATATAATTACTAATAAATATTATTATCCTTCAGGCTATTATGATCTGCAATATAATTATCATTAAACAATTTATACATATATATTATATTACTGATTATATTATGTATACTTATGATACATATTAATTTATTTAAGAATTACAGTACTAGCCTTAATTAATAATTTGTGAATGTTTTCTTTTTCAAGAGTTGATTATCCAACATGTCAGATTTTTTTTTTGATTGTGTTAGGGTGGAGTTTACTAATTTCTCACCCGACTTCACTATCGGAGCACTATAAATTGATTAATAACACAGGTACTCTGATATATGAATAATTAATAGAACCAATCAGAAGTGGGGTCATTAAGGTGAGGGTTTCCAGGACCATAAATACCAAAACAGGTTTGAGTAACAGAGTTGGTTTGAATATTTGATAATAGGATACGAGTTTGAAAATCAGAATTCATCTTAAAATAAAAAAAAAATCAAATATACACTATAAAGCATTAAAAAAAAACCTCCGAAATTTGATATAATTGCAATACCAGGTCTTTATTATCTTGATTACTTAGTTCAATAGCTTGTTAGTTTGAGCTAGTCTAAGTAGAAATACTGCGCTAATTATTATCATTATATAAAATAAAAAATTACAAAATTATATATTTATATTACCGGATCTTTCATTAACTTAATTATTCAGTTTAGAAGTTTCGTATGCTTGGGTTAGTCTAATGTAATGTATAGAATTATATATATTTATTGTATATAAAATTTATATTTATAGTAAAAAAAAAATTCATGCAGATCGTTATGGCCAAAAGGATAATACCGTTACTGAACACGTAAGCTACTAATAACTGCCTTATTTATTAGAAATTTTGCAATCATTTACCCTATCACTTGCAAAATTTCCAATGTTATTTGTCAAAATTTTTGACGAATAACTATAGTTATTGGTCGCTTCGTGCTCAATAACTATAATATTTACACAATTTAAATTATAAATATATCTTATAAAATCGATTAACTTATTCTAATGTCTAGATTAATAAATGCACAAACTAAAAATTAAGAAATTAATAATTATGATTTATACTGTGCTTATTATATTTGTAATCAATATAAATAAAATTTTTACTAAAAACCTCTATATAGTTACCATTTATTTTTTTAAATACAATTGTGACTATATAAAGGTACCTCTATATTAATCACACCTCTATATAATCACCATTTTTTGTATCCTGAAGGTGTAACTATAGAGGGATATGACTGTATATATACTGTATATACTTTAATCTAATAAAGATATTAATGAGGCTATCAATAGAAAAATATATATATATATATTAGTTAAAGTTCTATTTACTTTATGAAACCTTTGTTTTTTTTTCTTTAATGATAGAGTATTTGTAGAGTATTTTTAATAGTAATCATATGGTATTCATATAAAATCATGTGATTGACCAATCAGAATCGTAAAAACAACAAATTTGACCAATCAGAATCAGTAATTTTTGTACAATCTAAGTAAATTTAGGGCTATCTAAGTATTTTTATCAATATACAAAGTAGATTTTTTTAAAAGATACAATGTTTATAATTTTACTATTATAAATATGAAACCCCAAATTATATACTGGAAAAATTTAGAGAAGATTAGTCACGATTCTAAAAAGTTTTATCAGTAACGAATTTTTATTGTCTATATAAAATTTTAATATACTGTTATATTAGTAGATTTTATTAGCATATTTTAGAAGATTTTATTAGTATAATTATATTTATTATATGTTTATTTTTAGCTTTAGTTTAATAGTAAAATTTTTAATAAATAGTATTAATTTTAATATAATATTAGGTATATTAACAGGTATATTAACTAATACGTTAACTAGTATGTTAACAAGTATGTTAACTAGTATGTTAACTGAATTGAAAATAGGTCATTAACTGGGTTATTAAAAGAGTCGTTAACTGGATCATTAACTGGGTCATTAACTGAGTCATTAACTAGATTATTAACTAAGTTGTTAACTAGATTGTTAACTAGGTTATTAACTAATAGTCTAAAAGATATAAAAACCCTGCTTTTTTCTTCAAGACAGAGCAGCTGTCTTCTTCTCACTTCTAATTTTTTATTATTTTTAGTTTATTTTTTTAGAAGTATAGCTATTATCTACCTTCTTTTTATTGTATATAATAAAGTTTTTATTGTGTATTTAAAGTTATCGCTTCTTTTTTCTTCTTTGAGTATTTATTTTTGGTATATTGAGTTGAGCCATTGTCTTTTCTTCCTTTTCTTGAGTATTTTATTGTGTTTTAGGATTAAAGCCATCACCTTTTTTTTATTTTTGGTTTATTGTTTTACTTTAAAGTCTCTTTTAGTTTTCTTTCTTATTTTATTCTTTTCTTGTTTACAAACACATTTCTTAACCCTCTTACATGTTAAGTCAAGTAGTATAACTTTACTAAGACCCTGTACTGTTATATTACAATTTTGGTGATGATGACAGGACCTAAAACTTTTTGTATCTGTTGTGATTTCCAATTAATAGCTTCTTTAAACTTTCTTTCTTTCTTATTTATCTTCTATACAGAACAACATTTCTTTAAATTTTTTTTTAAAAAATTTTTCTCCTATAAGTTATTATTAAATTTTTTTTAGAATAAATATTCTCTTTCTCAGATTTAAATCATATTAGCAACTCTCTCTGACGATCACTCGAACACAAACAACCAGAGAAGAACAACTGCGAAAACTGAATAAACTACCTAGGAAACACATCAAGAGGCTTTAAGAAAACAAGAAGAGCAACAAAATAACTAATAGTTATCTTAAGCCTTGACAAAGTTGTGCTTACAGAAAACAAGTTAACGAAGGAAAACAATTTTTTTTAAATTTTTTCCTCGAAAAAGTGGGCATTACCAGTAACTTGGAATCGCAGATCATCAGAGTAATACAAACATGCAAATCTAAACAAAACAAAGACATGTCTGAAATTAACTAGCAAACACGTGTTAAAATACGCAACAACAAATACCACGTGAACTAAAAAGACAAAAGATAGATTAGATAGATAGAATATTCTAGAATCATAAGTTAATTGGACAAATCAATAGAATTAGAATTAATAACAGAGATAGAGCATATACATAGTATATATGATATGGGGCTACTCAGATATCCAATGAAAGCTGCAGAATCACATCTTAAATACCTCAACTGTTCATCTCTGCTAGATTGTTTACAAAAGACAAAAGAAAGAGAACCTGATGAAATAGACCACATAGCTGCATTTTGCATTATGACAAATTTAGACAAGAATATACTAGAGATGCTGTCTATATTTGGTCAAATACGAGAAGTACTGCTTGAAGCAAAATACAGGCTTCCAGAAAAGGTAGTACAGAAATGGCAAGAAAAAGCCAAAATAATCGAACTAAACCCAGGTTCAATTAACTATCTAACAAACATGAGTTAAGAGGAGGTTAAAAAAGAAGAAAATAAGATGGAGATTATAAAAGAACCTGACAATATTGAACCAACAGCAGGAAAAAAGAGACGACAAGAAGAAGAGATATTAGCTAGAGACAAGAAAGAAAATAGTTTAGAAACTGTACAGCAGCAATTGCAAAAATTAGACATAACAACAGACAAACAAAATCAGGTTGCTAGTAAACGAGAGGAAGCAATAGTAATACTAGATGAAGAAAGCAAGATAAGAATAGGGATGATAGAAAAAACAGGAAAGAAATCCAGAAGAGATGAAAAAAACAAGAAAAATTATAACAAAAAATGCAAGATGGAAGATATAAGATCATTCAGCCAAGAAATAGTTGAAGAAGACCTGATGTTAGCAGCAATTCCATTAAGTCAAAGCATCTAGGCACCAAGCAGACGTCTATGCAGCAACACAGGCAACTATAAAGCAAATATACCAGCCTATAATGTGCCAGGAAAAAATGAAAAACAATGTATTAAAATGGTAAAAGGAATGCTGGTAGGCAACAACCATGTTAAAGAAGTTAAAGGAGTTTTTAAGAACTATAACAAGTGGATAGAAGTTACTTTTAACTGTGAAGCAGGAAGAAAAGAAGCAATAGACAAGATAGAGAAGAAAAGCCGAGACTGGTTCAGAATAATCCCAGAAGAAAGTAAACAACCCAAAAAGAAAGAAAACAACAACAATGTAATAAAGAAAGCAAAAAAAGAAAAGAAATATAAAAAACAACAAGAAGATTGGAAGGCAAAATACGATTCAGAAGAAGAAGAAGAAGAAAGGAGAAGACCAAATGGAGACAATGAAGATGGAAACTTGAAATACATAACACTGTAGGACTTACCAAAGGATATAAATCAGCAGGAAATACAGTACGCCTGTAAGAAAATAGGCACAGTAGAAGATATACAAATCAAGAGAAGCTTTACAAAAGCACGAGCAATATTGAAGATAAACAGAGAAAGAGAAGCAGAAGTACCATGGGCTATACCAATAGGTGATGAAAAACTGGCAAGAATTACAGAAGGTATAGAAGATTTCGATGAATGAAACAGATGAAGCAAGATAACAGCAAGATTAAGAGGTCTGCCAAGAGGGGCATCGGAGGTGCTTCTGCTGAACAAACTAAGAAGCAAAGCAGCAAAATCAGTATATATCCCATGCAACAGAAATGGATAGCAAAGAGCAATTGCAATAGTAACTTTTGAAAATGAAGAAAATAGAGATAAAGCTACAGCGAGGCCAGTGAGATACAACAACTGGGTGTTAGAATGGGAAACTCAATACAATTCAAATAAAGATAATCAAGACGGATCAGAGAGATCACGATCAAGAGAAAAAGAAGAAAGAGTAATTGATACAAGAAGAAAAAGAGAAGAAGAAGAATTTAGTGAAGAATTTGAATATGAAGATAGCGAAGCAGAGGAATCAGCAAGAGAAGAAACAGAGAAAAATAGGAAGAAAAATATTAAAGAAGATAAAGAAGTAAAGCAAAAAAGAACTAAAAATAAAGAAGAAACAAGTTAATATAGTCTAGAAACAGCATTGAAAGAAATACTAAGAAGACTGGATAACCTAGAATGAAACCCTAAAACAAGAGGGAGAGTCACTAGACACTTCTGAAAGGCGTCATTGTTGAAAACAGAGAAAGGGCGGAAGCGGTGAAGAACTCAGCCCAAAAAGGAAAAAGGAGAAGTGAAGTACAGAGAAAACAAATGGTGCAAACAAACATAGAAGACTATAATATATTAATATTAGGATTTCATAATATAAACAGTTTAAAAGCAAATAAAAGAAAGATAGAAAACATTCTAGACTATATGAGGGAAAAGAAAATCGATATCTTAGGGCTCGCAGAAACAAACATTATAGAGGAAGAAGGAAGGTTTGCTACTAAAAGAGATAGAGAGTATAGCAGCTTTTGGGCATTAGCAGAAGAAAACAAGAAAAAAGGGTCAGGAGTTGGATTCATCATAAAGAAAACTTGGGAGAAACATGTTGCACATGTGAATAAAAGCAATCCTTACTTCATCGAGTTAGGTCTAAGGTTTAAAAGGCTGTATATAATAATAATAGTAGTATATGTAGCTCCAGAAAATATAGAGATACAAGAGTCTATAAGGAAGCATTTAAAGAAAAGAATACAAAAAAAGAAAGAGAAGCATCAACGTTTTATCGTGATTGGAGATTTCAATACAGACCTTAACCAAGAGGTCACAAGAAGTATTAAAGAAAAAAAAGATAAGAAAATGCAGATCACAAGTATATTAATAGAGGAAAATTTCGCAGACATATTTAAAGAAACGGGTTCAACAACAAGTAGTTATATTTGGGAAAGCCGAGATACAAGAACCAGAATAGATACCATTTGGCTAGACAAAAAATGGAAAAAAGAGGTAGCCAAAAAGAAAATAGAAGAAATAAGCTACATAACAACAAGCGGTCACTGTTTGGTTTGGTGCAAAGTAATAACTGGTCTGAACTTGCGAAGAAGAAATGCAGTGAGAGTAAGAAGAATAGACAAGACCAGAATCAATCTAGATTTAGAAAGAGCAACAAAAAAAGACTGAAAAGAATATACAGCAAAATTAGAAAGAGAAATATTCAATAAAATAGAATTAAGAAAGAAAGAAGAGCAAGGAAATAGAAGGTGCAGAAGGATAAACCTACAAGAAGAAGAGAAACTAGAAAAAGAAAAAGAAATTGAAGAAATGTGGGACATAATAGAATTAAGCATACACAAAGCCACAAACTCAGCCTTACCAAAGAAAAAGAAAATTCTAGAAATTGAAAATAGTTTAGCATTCTCAGCTGATCTAGCAAAACAAAGAAAAGATATACGAGCTTTAGGAAAATGGTGCAGTAAATTAAAAAGAGATAAAAGGCTGGAAAAAGACAGAAAGACAGTGGAAGAAGTACAGAAGCTATTAGACGAAATTCGTATAAGGTAGAATTTAGAGAAAATAGAAGATAAAGAGGTAATGGCAGAGAGTCAAGAAGGAAGACAAGAAGAGATCAACTACGAAGAAACAGAATTGTGGTGGAGAATCCTATATAAAGACTGGAAAAGAAGAAGAAATAAAGCAGAAGAAGAAGAAATCAAAAAGTGCATCAAGGCAAGATATGAAATGATCATTACGGACCAAAGAAGAATGATCAACAGCCTGCTGGAAAAACCACAAAGAAGTATTAAAATTGACAGAGTACTCAAAAAGATAAATGGAGAAGAAGAATTGTTTACAGAAAAAACAGAGATTCTGGAAGAAGTCAAGTTCCATTTTACCGAACAATTTCGTGAAAGGAAAATAAACTTAAAAAAGATGAATGAAAAATAGAGAAATATTTATAAGCCAATAGAAGGAGTTAAATCAGAATGGTACCAAGAACTTGATCAAGAAGTCCTAGAGGCAGAATGGGAAGAAGCTTTAAGACAAACCAAAAATAAGTCAGCATCAGGACCAATAGGCATAACATATTCCTTGATTAGGCAGGCAGGAAAAAAGGCCAAAGAGACATTCAGAAACTTCGCAAGCATGTGCATAGCAGAAGGATATATGCCAAAGAAATGGAAGCTAGGCATGCTATATCCAATATCTAAAAGAGAAGATTGGTGTTATAACCTAAACAATGTAAGGCCGATCTTGCTGCTAGAAACCTTTAGAAAAACAGTAGTCAGGGTGTTAAACAACAGACTAAGCTGAATCTTGCGAGAAAAAGAAGTTCTAAAAGGAAGAAATTTTGCAGGACTTTCAGGTGAAGGAATATCAGCTCCAATCCATCTAATTAATAGCTTACTCAAAGACACAAGAGAACAAAAGAAAGAAATTTGGTTGCTTTTTCAAGATATGAAAAAGGCTTTTGATTCTGTTAGTATCAAAATGCTAGAAATAGTATTAGAAAGGATAAAACTTCCTCAGGCCACAAAGAAATTTATACTCTAACTGTATTACAGAAGAGAAATGAGTGTAATTATAGCAGCGGTATAGAGAATATTTTATGATCTGTTATTAGTAGCAATTCAAGAAAGAAGAAAATCAGGGCACAGAATAGTAGTAGAATGGCCAAAAGATATAACAAGAAACAGAATTCAACAACAAAGCCTTAAAGTAGAAGTAATAGCTTATGCAGACAATACTACTTATATTGCAAGCTCAAAAAAAGACCTTGAGAAAACATTAGAAATTGCTGAAGAGTTCTACAGAATAAACAATATAGAGATCAACCTAAAGAAATCAGAACTTTTAGTTATTGCATCAGAAAAAAAGGTTAAAATGATGGATAGAAAGGTTAACTTTGGGCCAAATAAAAAAGTAGTGGTAGTGAAAAAAGAAAGTGACCCACAAGATTAAGAGAGAAGTAAATATAGTGACAAGATACATCAGCAAAAAGAAGGCATCTTTAGCATATATGGTATATATAAACAACATAGTTCTGCTACCGAGAATAGAATTTAGAGCACAACTGAAAATTCTATCAAAGACAAGATGTGATCAATTGCAAAGCCCAATAATGAAAATTATAAAAAACAAAGCTAAAATGCTGATAACAACTCCAAATGCCATGATAAGCCATAAAAAGATTGTAGGAGCACAGTCAATTTGGCAAAGACAGATCACACATCACTTTACAGAAATGCTTGTAAGGCTAAATAACAAGCAAGAAAAAGCACAATTAGACCTAAGAAGCTGCAGATGCATATTGAAACTAGAAGAAGAAGAATTGGACAGAGCAAAGCTTCAAAACAATCTAAACTTGCAGATCTTAAAGGAGGCTAAGAAGTTAGAAATCTCTTATCGGTCCAAAGAAATTGAAGAAACTTTGAGATTAGCAGAGAAAGGAACTGAAATTGCAAATATATTAGAAAAAAAAGAAAAACAGAAGTTTATTCAGTACAGGAAGAACTATAATATCTTTATGATAGAACAATTAATAGACCGAGACTACCAGAAAATAATAACTTGGAAGCAGTTAAAGAAGTGCAGAGGAGCAAAAGCAAGAGGCAAGAAAGTAAAAACTAGAAGAAGAGCTGATCGAAGACAATATATTAAAAACAATTAAGAGAAGATATCAGAAAAATAATTAAAACAGTTTAAGCATAAGAGCAACTTAGAAGAAATAAAGACAGATAGAAGACACAAAGAATGGATCCTGATAGAAGAAGACAAAACAAGACAGACTTTGGAAGAATAATCGATAAATATGGCAAAAAGAAAAAAACATATGATATAGAGCACTGGATAAAAACAGAAGCTGATAAAAGCGGCAAATTTGAGATAAAACAGTGCAAAGGATGCAGTCGAAGCAAAAGCAAAGTACAAAGTGGAATATATATATTTACAAGAAGATTCCAAAGCAATAGAAGAGCGCTAAAGAAAGATTGGGTTAAGAAACTAACAGATGACGGTAAAATATATGAGATAGAACTCAAGCTAGAGATGCTAAGCTGGAAGGAAAGAACAAGAAAAGAAGAAACAGAAGACTATCAAGGCTGGAAGATGGAAGACAAAATTATTGTAGAAACACTAACAGAAGAAGTAATTAAGGATCAATTAGAAGAAGGAGAAGTACAAGAGAAATTGCTAGCAGCCACACAAGAATTGCAGAATATTGAGAAAATAGACTTCTATACAAATGGATCACTATACAAAGAAAAAGAGACACCACAAAAAATCAAAATGGATGCAGTGTAGACAGCAGTAATAAAGTATGGAGAAATAGAAAAAGAAGAGAAAGCAAGATTTAGCTGCACCTTTAAGGACTGGCCGTCATTGACCTAAGCAGAACTGGAAGCAATATGGACAGCATTTTTGGTTGCTCCTGAAGGAACAGAAGTTACAATACATACAGACAGTTTGGCGGCTATACAGTCTCTAAAGAGAAAAGAAGTCTGGAAAAAAGAGAAAAAAGCATCGAAGATAAGAATGCAAGTATCTTATAGCAAATCGAGAAATTACTGTATAGAAAATTAAAGGTCTAAAAGTGAAGCTAAAAAAGGTGAAAGAACATAGTGAAAATACGTATAATAACATTGCAAACAAACTAGCTAAAGAAGAAGCAAGAAATCAGAAATTAGCAATAGTAAAATGGCCATGGACCCAATATTTATGAATATCAGCGAGATGGAAGAACATAATAATAAATAGCCCAATAAGAGAAGTAGTGAA
>CAJVPZ010003905.1:0-10504 GCA_910592135.1 Racocetra fulgida | reverse complement strand
TCGTTACTTTAATAATACTTTAGTATGACCAGATGATCTACAAAAATCAGCCAATCACAATAAAGTTCGCTATGCTGGGGCGATCTACATTGCCCATTTTTGGTAATGTGCCCGACTGTTATATAATAACTCACTACTCAAAAAATACCACTACTAATTAAAATACTTTAACCACACTAGAACTGCTTTAACCAAACCCTAATATTGGTAAGGCAACGATCAAGGCTTGGAAAGACTTGGTAAGAGTAACCAGGGTTAGTTGATTAAGCAGAAATGGTGTTGCGCTTATATAAGTGAATCTTTTCCTAATAAATGTTCTACTATCTTTTTTCGCTTTCTTTATACACTCTTACTAATACTATCACTTCTTCTTTTCGTAGGTACTGCGGCTGGGTCTCGTGATCGAAATAGACCAATCGGAATGTAGTACAAGGTCACGGTATAACAGGATCACGAATCAGGTACAATGACGTTGATCACAAACTTGATCAGGGTATATAAGGACTTGTATTACTAATACAAAGAAAGCCTCTTTCTTACTAAATTGAGCAAAAATCACAGGGGCAAGATAATACCAAAATCGACGAACGATTTTTTACAATAAGGGTACAATAGTTTTTGAACAAATACTTCTACTCTTATTTCGAAGTTTTTGGAACTCTGGAAGTTATTCTTTATTCAAGGTAATTATAAAATCGTTACTTATTTTTCTTATTAATACTATTCTTTTTTACGCTTTTTTTCTTATAACGCTTTTCGTAACTATTTACCCGATAATTCCTTTCGTTCCGATTTTAATAATCGTTCCCATTTTTACGAAAATAAAAATAATAAAAATAATGAAAATAATGAAAAAAATAAAAATAACAAAATCGAACACTGTGCTACGTCGGATGGTAACACACCGTGGAGGGGAAATTCGACGGTCACAACGTACGGTTAATATAACTGATGGACTTACAACATTCAATTTTTTATTAGCTGCATGTTGGGGTTAGTAGGAAAAGTAACTTGGTTTGACGAATTTTTTGTTTTACAAACTGTACGTACAATAATAATTTTTACACGTTCGTCCTAATTTTCGTTGTCGCACCGTATTACTTTACTATATAACTGTGTCACGTAGCAGTAAATACGTATAAAAGATATGTACGTACATACGTATTTACTGTATATTTTTTGCAAACAAAAGTCATGGCAAACGCACCAAAAGAATGGCTTGAAAAGGCCATTTTCGAAGGGCATATTAATAATCTTGAATACAATAGATTTACGGATCCCACAATAATTGGCATCGGAGGTTTTGGAAAGGTTTTTAAATATGAATGGAAAGATGGGGATTTAACGGTTGCTCTTAAATGCTTGAAAATCGATATCGATATAGATTTAGATGAAAAATTTAGTAAAGAGTTTATTAATGAGGTACTTATAATATTAAAGCTTGAAATGCTTTCTGATATAACATTATAGATTTTTAACAATAATCTGAAATAAAAGCTCAAACTATTGCGAAAAGTCGATTACCATCCAAATATTATTAAATTCTACGGGATCACAAAAGGTATACATAGAGTTCAGTGTTTTTAAAGCTAAAATAAATAATTTAAATTATAGTATTAACTACAAATGAATAGATAATGATGGATATTATAATATGGTTTTACAATACGCTGATGGTGGATATTTACGTGAATATTTGAAAGCGAATTTTACAGGATTAAAGTGGGTAGACAAATTACAGATCGCCAAGGAAATAGTGCGTGGTCTTTTGTTCTTACACAATAACAATATTATTCATAGAGACCTTGTAAGTTATCTAATATTACCTTTATATGTTTTTGATTTTTAACCAGAGTAAATGATGTTCTGAAATATTTCATAGCATTCGAAAAATATCTTAATTCATCAAAGACGGCCAAAAATTGCAGATTTTGGATTATCAAAACAGATAAATGAGACATCTATGACTTCAAACTCAGTTGTTCGTGGAATGCCAGCTTATGTAGAGCCTCAATGTCTTTTTAAACAAGGATATAAACGTGATAAGAAGTCGGATATCTATAGCGTTGGGGTAATCCTTTGGGAAATTTCGAGCGGAAAACCACCATTCCAACACTTAACAAATGAAATGATTGTTGTTAACATTTTTCAAGGGAAGAGAGAAGATCCCATAAAAGGTACATCACTTCAATATGTTGAACTTTACAAACAATGTTGGGATGATAATCCTGCTAGCCGTCTAGAAACTGAAAAAATCCTCAATACTTTAAAACAACTCGATGAAGATTTAAAACATGTTACTAATGAACAATTACTTAAAAATAATAAACCTACTAATAGCTCAAAAAAAATACTCAAAACTTTAAATAGATTTAACCCTGTTAATTTTTTAAGTCAAATTATTCCTAAGGAAACTTCAGATGACCCTATCCCTAACGAAGTATCAATTAAAAATAATGAAACTCCTTCCTTAACTCACGATATAAATTCACTTGAAATCACAACATCATCTCCACTTTATCTACCTGATACATCGTCTGATACCACAAACTCAAGTTCTTTATCTTCTCTTATTGTAAATACTTCAACGGAAAATTTTAGTATTGAGGATATGAGAAAAGAAGCGCACGGATGTTTTAAGCAAGGCAAATTTCTCAAAGCATTAGAACTTTTTGAAGAAATTTTACAAAACAGCTACCACAGTGATGAAGATAAAATAAGTGCATCAGACTGGGATCTTGATTTTAAATGTCGTGGTTCTGAAAAAATAAACGAGCTAATAAAGGCACTTTGTAAGAACACCACGCTGATTTATTTGGATCTCGGTAATAATAATCTTGGATCAAAAGAAGGAAAAGCATTAGCAGATGCACTTTGCAAAAACACCACGCTGACTTCTTTGTATCTCGGTGATAATAATCTTGGATCAGAAGGAGGAAAAGCATTGGCAGATGTACTTTGCAAGAACACCAAATTAAAAAGTTTGAGCCTTAGATATAATAAGCTTGAATCAGGAGGAGGAAAAGCATTAGCAGATGCACTTTGCAAGAACACCAGTCTGACTTCTTTGAGTCTTGCTTGGAATAAGCTTGGATCAGAAGGAGGAAAAGCATTAGCGAATGCACTTTGCAAGAACACTACGCTAACTTATTTGGATCTTCAATCGAATGGTCTCGGATCAGAAGGAGGAAAAGCATTAGCAAATGCACTTTGCAAGAACACTACGCTGACTTATTTGGATCTTAGCAATAATAATCTTGGATCAGAAGGAGGAAAAGCATTAGCCGATGCACTTTGCAAGAATACTACACTTAGAACTTTGTATATTTGGGGTTATAATAATAACTTTACTCTAAGATCTAATAATCCAAACATACAAATATATCAGTAAATTGTGTATAATATAAAAGTAATTATAAAACAATGTAAATTAAATAAGGTTAAATAAAGTTAAAATTTAAAGCATTTTCTTTCTTTAATCAACTAGTTGAATTTTCATAATTGCACACCTTCTCTAAATGCACATTTTATCTCTGGTCCCAAAAGTGTGCACTTAGAGAGGTTTGCTTATATGTAATTTTAACAAATTTTTTTTACATATATTTTTTTTAAATTTTGTAACGTCAATTAAAGACAAATAAATAAATTTATTAATTCTATACACATAGTTCTAACATTCTAAATCTGAATCTTTTTTTCTTTGCATACTTATTACAATTATGTATTACAGTGATCGTAACAACGTGATCTAACACAACACGATTTTAAACAGTAGAAATCATATGTACGTAAACGAATAGATTATTTGCACAACTAAACTTCAGCAGATCAATCAAAATTTGAATCGGAATGGGCTGGTATTAATAAATTTTGTTCGAGATCATTCAAAATCCTAAGTAAAATAATTCCTATAGAATAGTTAGTCTTTTTTACTGTTGCTTAATGACGACCTAGCATCGATGAATTACGATTCGAAATTTTGTCAATGTATGGTCATGCTAATAATTAAAAAAGAAACTTGCATACAAATCGTATGGCCAAGGTTACAACAAATAGTTTTATCAAGGGGAAAATGAGAAAGTAACATGGCAATACTAAAATTTGCAAATAGAAGTAAAGCTTACTCAACAAACTTGGACGTTTTGGGGAAAAAAGAGAATTGTGGGAAGACGGGAAAAGTAATTAAAAAAGCAATAAGAAAGGTAATAAAGAGAGACTTGAATAGGGTCCAAAATGTCCATCGAAAATAAAAAAAGTAACTAGTTAGTGTTAATAAAAATATGTCAAAAAATAAGGATGCTACTTATCAAATCATTCTCTTTGCCTAGCAATTCTTTTTGATCAATCTCTCTGCATCGCCAAAAAATCAGTTACGTACCGGAATTTAAAATCAAACATCGGTATTCAAATAGCGATTGATTGATATAATAACCTGTTGTTTTGTAATGAATGTAATAAAGCGCATTTTTATTTAATTTTCGCTGTATATTATAGATACATTCTTTCATATTAACGCTATATTATAATAAAAATGAAAATTTTAATTCAATTTGGAAAAACAGTTAAAACTATCATTAATAAGAAGTATTCGAATTACTGTCTTTATATGTCTAAATTACTAGTCTGTCAAAATTAATTTTTCAAAATTTGCGAAATTATTACATATTAGCGAAATTATTTGAATTCCTTATATCAAAATACAAATACACTAAATAGCAAAATTGCTTTTTTTCAAAAATAATTTAGATACCCATGGTATATATATTATATATGTAAACTTATACAGTCGTCCTCCCATACAATCACACAATTGGGCACATAGTAAATTTTTTTAAAAAATGTGCTTATATAGGTGTTGTGCTTATATGAAGGTCTTTTTCTTATAAATTAAATCATAGTTTTGCCTAGACATAAATGTGATTATATGGGAGGTGACTATATGGAGGGACGACTGTAATAATAAATAAATAAATAGAACATTTATTAATATCTTTTTGATAGCTTGCAAATCGTTTGTTAGGTTCATAAATAAATGGATATTTATAATCGCGTTGAACCTTATTATTGTGTTAAAAAAAGAGTTGTCTATATGGCCTAGTGATGAAATTAAATGTTCGAAAAGAGTAAACCGATTTTTAAGAAAGTTAAAGTTATCAACATCGATAACGTTTTTTTTTTAAAAAAAATTAGATAAAGAAGTAAACATTCCTTCATATTTTCGCTTTTTACTTTCTTTATTATTTGTTAACCATTCAGAACAAGTTTTTTTTTACAAAAAAAACTTCTGATACTTTGTATTTTCTGCACAATTTTCAGTATAAAGAATGAATTCATTGAAAAAAAATGTACAGTTAATACCGCTTAATTAAAACCAATTATTATCATAATTTGATTATTACTGTATTAATCAAAATAAACAAATCAATTGTACATATTAAACTATCGGAACTATAAAATTAATTGAGTTTAACCCGTAACTGATTTTTGGATGACGCTTGGTTCGAGTTTTTGTATCATTTCTCTGGTTTTGTGTGGAAGGATGACTCGTCGTTGACTTGCTTCAATAGACACAATGACAAATTTCAGGGCTTATGTTATTGATTTCTCACAAAGTACCCATGCGAAAGCTACAAACAATATATATATGTCAGGTTACAATGTTTGGAATTACTAATATAATATATGAGTGCCGCCAAGGGAAAACCTGTCATCGGACTTTCAATTATATTTGGTGTACAGTTAGCCATCTATGAAAAATCTATCATATATGAGTGCCGCCAAGGGAAAACCTGCCATCGGACTTTCAATTATATTTTGTGTACAGTTAGCCATCTATGAAAAATCTATCATAATGATAGATTTTTCATAGATGGCTAAAATATAATTGAAAGTCCGATGACAGGTTTTCCCTTGGCGGTTCTCATATGTTGTGCGCGAAATTAGAATGGGTGTGTCATATTGAAATTTGAATTGGAGATCATAATGTTAGAACTAAATTGATAATTTATATAAGTGATTTAAAAGCCGAAGTCAATGTATAGTTTTCCTTGGACGCTGCTCATACTGTATTAGCTTGTGTTGTAACTAGTTTTGAATAGGCCAAAGATTTTCTGCAGTAAATATTCTAATTGTAATAACAAATAAATCTACTGTTATTACATATAATTTGTTTACTTCCAATGTAAAGTTTACAATGACATTTGTTAATATTACAAGCATATTAGCATTCTGTTTTAGTGTTACTTCTTCGACCGTTAAAATATTATTTAATTTCAAGTATTTAATCGATAACAAAAAGTAGTGAAGTACGCAGTATAATCATTCTTATAATTTTTGATCAATTAATATATTTCTTTCTTATTCAATGTCAAAATTTTGACATCTTGGCATAAAAAATTTGTACATACTGGATGAATATTTCAATAGCTCAACTCGGCACGGCACGAAATACTTAATAAATTGTTTTTTATGAGTTTAAATAATCAAATAATCAGATGTAATTATTTGACCTCAATTAATTATCATAATTTGTTGTAACACAGCGACAATTATCCAATTAGTATTAATTGCAATTTTTACATCCCGTGAATTTCACGATTATAGGTAGCTACCTTTTAATCACCACATTCTGTGGAATTCATTTAACAATTAGTGATTATTTCTTATTTTGCTAATGGATTTTCTTTTTATGGGCTCTCTTTACTAGTGATATATTATGAATACACAAATAAAATTAGGCAAATTTTTTCTTTTCTCAACAACTATCCATTTAAATTCAATGGAATATCTTTTATTTTAATTCTATGAGATTGTAGAATTGGAATAAAAAAAATTTTATCGAATTTAAATAGGTAATTGTTGAGAAATAGCAGTTTCTTCATTACAAGTCAACCAGGGCGGCCCCCAGGTCAATGGTGCAGCCGCAGCTAAGAATTTGCTAATTATATTGTATTGTATGAACAATAATCGATGTCAATTTTAACCTCAAACCTCTTAAAGAACAATTGTACTGATTAATGGCTTTAAGGCCCGTTATCGATTAGCTATTCATATGCCGCGGCTGTGCCATCGACCCGCACTTCGGGGGCCGCCCTGGTTGACACCTTTTTTACAAACGCCCAAACATTGAACAAAGATTACTCAGTACTCACCTGAACAAATTCGATCAAAAGTTTTTTATTTTAAATCTATGTGACTATAGAATTATCATAAAAAATAAAACAATTTTGATCGAATTTGTTAGGTGAATACTGAGTAATCTTCGTTTAAAGTTTGTATATCTGTAAAAAAGAAGCTGCTGTTAAATTTGTTTAAAATTTCTGGTCAATGTTTTTCAACAACTACCTATCCAAATTTGCCTGATTTACTTGTGTATTCATGATATATCGCTAGTGAAGAGAACCCGTAAAAAGAAAATCTATTAGTAAAATAAGAAATAATCACTAATTGTAAATGAATTCCACAGAATACGGTAGCTGCCTATAATATAATCGTGAATTATTAGAAAACAAAAAAAACTTCGTATAAATGAGTTTATGAACTAAATAAATACTCACAAAAAAATTTATCTCAGATATCTGGAGAATAGAAAGATACGCGTAAAGTGGGCAAATGTTATTTTTATTACTAATAAATCCGAATCATTAAAGAAATTGCAAGATATAAATCAAAATTTTTAGGTAAACGCAAACACTCAACAAGAACCAACCAAATTTAAAAACTACACTAATTTAACTGTTGTAGCACAAAAGTGCTAATTAACAACGAACCAAAACCTGAGAACAAGATTTATTCTTAAAATAACAAATTAAACGGCAATAAAAAATTATTACGTAAAACTTGTGTTTTGATTGTTCTTTTCGGTTGAATCAACCAGGGCGGTCCCCCAAAGTGCAGATCAATAGCGCAGCCATAGCCGCAACTAATAATTTACCAATCATATTGTGTTGCATCGATGTTAATATTAAATCTCAAACCCCTTTAATGAACAATTGTACTTTAAGGCTTGTTATTGATTGGTTATTTATATGCTGTGGATCTGCATTTTGGGTGGCCGCCATGGCTAAAACGACATATAGTAAAATTCCAGTCATCCAAATGTCGGTTTTGATCTATTTAAATTAAAAGTAATATATTAACAAAAACAATAGCATTAAATAACTAATAAAATCTTCTTATTTTACCATTGTTCTTTAATCGCAATAATCAAGCATCAAAAACGACATTTTGGATGACCGGAATTTACTATACGTCGGTTTAGCCCTGGTGGCCGCCCTGGTCGATTCTTTTCGGTTAAAGTATTTAATACTCATATACATCTAATATTAATAAGGAGTAATTAATATGTAGTAAAATCTTTGCTTCTAAGTGAAATTCTCCAGTTTTGAGTATTTTTGATTATTTTTGCATAGTAAATGTTGTCACTCTTCAAAAGTACTTTAAAACGTATTAAAAAAAAGTTACGTACCCGGGTAACCAATTATACGAAAGTCTTTCTATGAAACGTACGTACGCACTTGATATAAGTATACTTGCTATCAGAAATTGTAGTTTAAAAAAATCTTATACGTAATTGAATAAAAAAAATCAAGCTATCAAATAATTTCTGCTTTTAATGAGCTGCAATTTACATTTCTATTATCATTACATTTATTATCGTTATCAATTAAATGCAATTAGAGGGGTGAGCTAGAGACCACGGACATATGCGGTCATATAATAAACGCATAAAATGTGGCATTTGTGTGGGAATTTAAACAAATAATAAAGCATATGTAAATTGCTTTAAATCTATAATTATCACATTATACAATATAAATCAAAATTATAACAATGCGAAATATGTATATGGTTTCTCGCATAAATATCGCGCAATTTGAAATTATCATCTCACATAAAATTACTTTTCAGGGTTCTGGATCGCAGAATTTGTAATTGCAGAATAGCTCCCTTCGATTTTTCTGGATTTTGAATGATTTATTTTGATACTCCATTAAGATATGCAGTATACATATTCGTTAAAATATACACCGTTAGACTTTCGAATATTTAAACGGCCAACTTTTATTGTTCTAAATGTACCTTAATAAAAGATTAAATATGACCAGTCGTTTATTGTTTGAAGGGCTAAAGTACAGTAGAGGTGCAATTTTATTTGCTGTACAGTAGATCGATTGATGCATGTATGTGTAGAGATAATTACTGCAGTTTTGATTATTTTCACTTTATCCCTTAAAAACCTGATTCTGTGATTAGTTCTAGAACATATTGTTTATCTTTTGTTTAAGGGTTGTCAGATCATATGTTTTTCGTAAAAAAAAAAATTTTTTTTTGATGATCAAAGAACATCTTAATGATATTTGATCACTGCAGGATCATTTTTGCAGGGAACATTCCAATAGGGCAAAGGATTGTTAATAAAAGTGTGAGCGTAATGCCGTAATTTGTCATAATTAGCGATGGGAATTTCTAATTGTTAATTATGAATTGTTAACGATAAAAAATTAAAAATTAATTAATGATTTAACAATAATTTCTAAGCAATTAATAAATGAATTATCCAATATGAATAATTTAGCCAATAATTTCGATAAAATCATTCATTGTATGTTCGTTCATGTTTAATAATTAATATATTCAAGGGATAATTAATAAATATGCATAAGAATATTTGATTTAAGAGTGGTAACGGTAATAGAAGATTCTATCATTGTTAAGTATTTCTGCAGGTACGTACTTTTGTGAAACAATTATCAGGTGAAAAATGTATGATTTTTATCGTTATAAATTTTTTATACTTAGAGTACATAAAAAATATTGGATTGTTGATTACACATTCTATCGATAATAATTAGAAATCCCCATTGCTAGTCATAATTATAATGAGTTACGGCATTTGTTGTCGTAACTCACACTAGAGATACCCAAATTATGCAATTTGAAAAGCGGATAAACTATAGCTATATAATAGGTGGTCCATAAAAAATATATGTAATATATAAAATTAGCTAGCTTTAACTATAGTTAAATTATTTATGAATATAAAGATTAATTACTAAATTTAAAAAATATTTATATATTAAAATATCTGATGTTAAGCGGAAACTTCATTTTCGTTTATACCCAACCACCCAGGATATAACTATTACATAATTACATTTGCCTACCTATACTATAGTTCATCTGTAATGGTAATTTTTTTGAATCCAGACCGAAATATTATTGCGTCATATATATAAAATCGGTCCGGGTACCCATATTTGAAACAAAAATTGTGCATTCAGGGGAAGGACAGAAATAACAAATTTATTGACTTGACTAAAAAAAAAATCCTCATAAAATTAGCCGATCCTCTTATAAAAATAACGAATAAAAATCACAGAATCTGAGTACCTTTAAAGCATACAGAGGGATGAGAAAACTGATTTAATATGTATAACGATAATTAGTGATGGGTTTATGATATATCGATATGATGATTAAAATTTCTCTTTTTTTAACCCCT
>CAJVPZ010003904.1:0-10504 GCA_910592135.1 Racocetra fulgida | reverse complement strand
CATCAAAACAAGGTATAAATTATATATAATATATATATATATATAATATATATAATATATATAATATATATATAGTCATCTTTCTGCCAAATCGTAAGTCATACAATAATAAGCAAATACTCAATTTCAGAATCAATATTATTTTTGATTAGACAAGAACTAATTTTGAAATTGATAATGAGAAAAAACTTTCCAAAATTTTTAAATAACTGGTTACACATCCCAGATTTCTAAATTATAGTCTGACGAGTCAAACCTATCTTTATTAGATAGCTCTTTAGTGCGTTCAAACCACGTGAGTAATCTGTTAGTTCCAACCATTTCAAAGAATGCTTAAAGCCGGATACATCACAAAATTGCTATTAACATTAAGATTAAGGTTAGATTAGGGTCTGTATAGGTTAATGTTAGAAGAATACTGTATGTAAAATTGTCTTCCTAATACTTTTATTTAATACGCCAAGGTGTGTTTAGACGCTCGTTGTATTTTTCTCATTTTTGATCATTTTTGCTTCATCGGGCTGATTCGTGTAAACAAAAATTTGCGATTTTGATTGGTCATAGGTATCAAAAATCTCGTGATGTATCTGGTTTTAAAAAACACCATTTCAATCAATTAATAACATATTATTAAATTTTTGCCAACCAGTATAGGATTGAAGATTAAGAAACAGTAAGTAAAAGTTTTAAAGATAAATATTTACTATTTTTTCAGAGTTAAGCAAACTCTAGATTTAATTTGTCAAGAAACTTATAACAATGAAAAATATGCAAGATGAGACGAATTGGGTTGTCGATTTTTTTAATCAATGTAATATTGCAAATGTTCAAGGTATATAACCTATATAACAACTATTTATGGCTTCACAATACATATTAATATGAATAGATGACTGGACTACTACATATCAATTTACAGATCTAAGTCCTAATAAGTTATCTCAACACGAATACACAGTATTTGAAAATGTGTTTTATGATGTGAATAAGAGTAAGAGTAGCTCCTTGAATATACAGTATATTTACTTTCGGATCATTTGAACAGTCCTAAAAAAAATACAGCTGACATTATTTTTATATTATTTATATGTGCTATGCGTTTCTTAATATATGAATCGCTTAATAATCAAATTAAAAAAACTAGCGATCTCTCAATATAACATTATATAATATATTTACAAGAGATGTCAGCAGTATTTGTTTATGGACGATGCTAGGTTTTCTGAGTCGTTGTTAAATTATTCTTAATATGTAGACGTGGATTGGGTATCTGAATATAATTCACCACCAGTTATGTGATCACATTTAAGTTCAAGAACTCCAACTAAGACCATATGGGCGCTTTGCAATAGAAAGGGCGGATACTCAAATATATATAATTGAGAATAATTGAGTTTAATCGTTTTGTTTTGATTTTCAGACTGATCCGGATTAACCAAAATTTCATGATTTTGATTGGTTAAAAACAACATGTGATTAAGGGGTATTCTTGTGATGCACTTGGCTTTAGGAAGCCCCTTGCAATTTTTATTCTACATTATCTCGACTTTTTATTATACAAGTCAACCTTTATTTATAATAGAAAAATGTTGACCATGTCGAAATATACCCAAATCTAATAAAAACTCATTTTTCATTTTTAGGTAGTTTTCGCCCTTTCTACTGCAAAGCACCCATATCTCCGGCAAACATAACCATGAAAAATATGGACTGCAAACTAAGTTTATCACCACCATCATACCCTAATTTTAATTATATAAGGCGATATGGAAGTGATCAATTACTTCATACGGATATTATTACAGATTTCATAATGAATGACAATAACTATAGTGATTTGCCAGGTAAATACTAGCAAATTAATATTAGCTTTGCCGACTAATGAGAATAGCAATTAGAAGTTTATTATATAATCTCATTTTGTTTTTAAGCTTACTATTGTCTTTTCATATAATAGATCTGAATTGGGAATTTAAATTTAGAAAATCGAATGAAAAATAGGAAATAATTACAGATAAAAAAAAATAATAATAATAGGCCAAGTAATGCAAACCTAAGCGGATCAAGATGATTAATGATCCTTTAAAGTCATAAGGAAAGTAATATCAAGCCGGGTATTATTATTACTGATATTTATTGTAAGCGTGTACTTGTTATGCATCATTCATTAATATATATACATATATTGTAGGTGAGAATGGAATCTAAGTAAATTTGGAATTTCATAGTTAAATTAGGGCTAGAGTTAGGGTGTTTATATGATAAAATCAACCCCAAAATGGGGATTTATATATAAATTCCAAATCCACTTAAATTCTATTTCTATTTACAACATATATATATTATTCATATTTTAGAAAACAGAATGTATTATTTTGCGATTAAACTTATGACTAAATATTAAATAATAAAAGTGTAAAACACATCATTATTTTTTATTAACATTCAAAAATGTATGGTTTACCTATTCTTGAGTACCATGAGTTAGATAGCATTATACGTTATAGATTGGCTGTTTTCTCGAATATTATAGCAATGAGACCTCTAAAACGATAATAAATATTTATTTAGTAGTAGTCCTAAATTATAACTAAAAATCAAATGAAACCAACCATGTTACAATACACTCTTCTCTTGGTATTTCAGGCCGTTGATAGAGCTCATCAAAAGTTACCTTCATCATTATAATCTGTTTCCCTGTTCCAGTTAACCCTTTGAATGCAACCTTAATGTTCTATTCTCACTCTGTTGAACTTTGTTGTCGTTTTCCATCTATCCATGTTGCTGAATATACTGTGCCAATCCTCCTCCAATTTTTTCTATATTTTCTAATCTATCAAAAGGTATTTAATCAATCACACGCCAATTTTTTACTTCTTTAAGTTGTTCTTTGATAAAATCATCGATGTCTTTATTTCCACTCGTCCATGTTTTGTCTGATATTTGAGGATCACATGAATAGCATAGTGACGTTCCAGTACGATACCTCCTGTAAGAGGTTTATAGGCCCCATATTTTTTATGCCTTCTATTAGCTTTATTCATCATATTGATCAACACGTGAAGTCTCACTATCCTCATCAGTATGCTATTTATTCTTTGGTGTTGTCTGATCTGATGTGCTTGGTTTGATCTCTTCCTGCTGTACATAAAGAGAAATTAAGAAGTCAGGTACGTTATACCAGGTTGGTTAAAATCTCTAAACAGGTCCCTCTTTTATCATCTCTGCTAATATTTAATTTTATATATATATATAAGAAATAATAAAATTAAATATTAGTGGAGATGGTAAAAGAGAGACCTGTTTAGGGACTTTTAACCAACCCGGTATAGGAATCAATATCAAACTCTTCACATTATTTAATACGTAAATGCAAAATAAATAATCACTGTGCTGATATTGCTATTAATCGTTTTGATTGAATGGTTTGAACTTGTCGAACGTATGAATTAATCTCATCGATTTTTTTTCGACTTCAATTGCTTTGTTGAGAAATTCTATACTGCTCATGTTTAAAATCTATATTCATGTTATATATTGAATGTATAATTGAAAGGTTAGTTTCTGATTGTTGTTAGGTTAATTAATAAATGGAAAACCAGACGAAGTTAGACAAATAACTAGAATCCATTTTTAAGATCTATAGACCACCTTCTGTGATTTTTCTGTCCTAATTTACCAAAAGTTAATAAATATAAAGGTATATAAAACAAAGAAACAATATATATACTTCATAATTTGAATAACCTACCTCTAACCTTGATAGTATCGGAATTTTGGAGATCTTGGTAATAAGATTTTGGCATTGTCAAGATCTTGATAATATTGGGATTTGGGCACTGTCAGGATCTTGGCACTGTTAGGATCTTGAATTGTCAGGATTTTGGCATTGTTATGATTTTGGCATTGTTAGGATTTTGGCCTTGTCAGAATTTTGGCCTTGTCAGAATTTTGGCCTTGTCGGGATTTTGGCCTTGTTGGGATTTTGACATTGTGGGATTTTGACATTGTCAGGATTTTGACATTGTCTGGATTTTGATATTGTTGGGATTTTGACATTGTCGGGATTTTGACATTGTTGAGATTTTGACATTGTCGGGATTTTGACATTGTCAGGACTTTGACATTGTCGGGATCTTATAGATAGTGTCAGGATTTTGTACTGTCAGGATTTAGTGATGTTGGGATCTTGAAAATGACGGGATTTTAATGTCGGGATTTATGTGTAGGATTTTAGTATTATCGGGAGTTTGGTGTTGGGATTTTGGGCATCGGGATTTTAGGTGTCAGGATTTCAAGGTAAAACTGATTTTATCTAATTTTAGTATATTCTATATTTATTGAAACCAGTTTTTGTGCCAAAGGTGTTCAAATTTTGGTAAGTCTATTCTTTTCCCATAGTTTTCTTTTATGTTCACTATATCACTCACTAGTGTGTCTTCTCTCCATTTCTAATATATTTACTGCTTTTCTTGCATCAAACGCCAATTCTCCATATTGGGAAACTCTTTCTAAAAACTTCCTTATATACTAATCTTTTATTTACATAGACTTAGCCACAGAGCTTTGTATATATTCATATGCTTCTGTAGATTATAGAGTTTGCCTTCAGCTAGAAATGAATCGTTGATCTTATCTATAGAAGGAGGGGTATCTAGACCACTAGGCTACAGGACCTATTCCTTATTAGAGTTAGTTTTTTATATCTAACAGAGGATGTAATACAGTCAGACCTCTCTAAATACACTCTTCCTAAATGCAACACCCTTCTAAATACATGATATAAGCTCAGGTCCATGGTGAAACTTATAGATAAATGCACATTTTTTATTCTGTAAGTGCATACTAATTGTCTGGCTCATTTATAAAAACTCCCTTCATAAATATATCTACATGATTATCAATCAATCAAATCCATTATTTTAGGCAATTAAAGACATATTTATCACGTGATAATAGTCATATAGTGATTTTATTGGTGTTTTTTAATTGCAACCCTCCCTAAATACATGCTCTAAAGCTGGTCCCAATGATGTGCATTTAGAAAGGTCTGACTGTATATAAATATAAATATTAACTATATGGGATATCATCTATTAAAACAGCCTATTTTTATATTTGAACAATTTTGAGATAATTGAGTTTAATCATTTGTTTTGATTTTCGGTCTGATTCAGGATTATCAAATTTTACGATTTTGATTAGTTAAAGATAGCAGGTGACTATCGAGTAATCTCGTAATGTGTTGGCTCTGCGAAGCCTCATGTAATTTTTCCTTTATATTTTTTTGATTTTTTATTATACAAATTGGTTTTTATTTATAACTAAAAATTGTTAATCATGCTAAAATTTATATGAATCTAATTAAAACTCATTTTTCAAAAAATTGTAAAAATGTGCTGTTTTAATAGATGATATCCCATATAGTTAATATTTATATTTATATACAGTCAGACCTTTCTAAATGCACATCATTGGGACCAGCTTTAGAGCATGTATTTAGGGAGGGTTGCAATTAAAAAACACCAATAAAATCACTATATGACTATTATCACGTGATAAATATGTCTTTAATTGCCTAAAATAATGGATTTGATTGATTGATAATCATGTAGATATATTTATGAAGGGAGTTTTTATAAATGAGCCAGACAATTAGTATGCACTTACAGAATAAAAAATGTGCATTTATCTATAAGTTTCACCATGGACCTGAGCTTATATCATGTATTTAGAAGGGTGTTGCATTTAGGAAGAGTGTATTTAGAGAGGTCTGACTGTATTACATCCTCTGTTAGATATAAAAAACTAACTCTAATAAGGAATAGGTCCTGTAGCCTAGTGGTCTAGATACCCCTCCTTCTATAGATAAGATCAACGATTCATTTCTAGCTGAAGGCAAACTCTATAATCTACAGAAGCATATGAATATATACAAAGCTCTGTGGCTAAGTCTATGTAAATAAAAGATTAGTATATAAGGAAGTTTTTAGAAAGAGTTTCCCAATATGGAGAATTGGCGTTTGATGCAAGAAAAGCAGTAAATATATTAGAAATGGAGAGAAGACACACTAGTGAGTGATATAGTGAACATAAAAGAAAACTATGGGAAAAGAATAGACTTACCAAAATTTGAACACCTTTGGCACAAAAACTGGTTTCAATAAATATAGAATATACTAAAATTAGATAAAATCAGTTTTACCTTGAAATCCTGACACCTAAAATCCCGATGCCCAAAATCCCAACACCAAACTCCCGATAATACTAAAATCCTACACATAAATCCCGACATTAAAATCCCGTCATTTTCAAGATCCCAACATCACTAAATCCTGACAGTACAAAATCCTGACACTATCTATAAGATCCCGACAATGTCAAAGTCCTGACAATGTCAAAATCCCGACAATGTCAAAATCTCAACAATGTCAAAATCCCGACAATGTCAAAATCCCAACAATATCAAAATCCAGACAATGTCAAAATCCTGACAATGTCAAAATCCCACAATGTCAAAATCCCAACAAGGCCAAAATCCCGACAAGGCCAAAATTCTGACAAGGCCAAAATTCTGACAAGGCCAAAATCCTAACAATGCCAAAATCATAACAATGCCAAAATCCTGACAATTCAAGATCCTAACAGTGCCAAGATCCTGACAGTGCCCAAATCCCAATATTATCAAGATCTTGACAATGCCAAAATCTTATTACCAAGATCTCCAAAATTCCGATACTATCAAGGTTAGAGGTAGGTTATTCAAATTATGAAGTATATATATTGTTTCTTTGTTTTATATACCTTTATATTTATTAACTTTTGGTAAATTAGGACAGAAAAATCACAGAAGGTGGTCTATAGATCTTAAAAATGGATTCTAGTTATTTGTCTAACTTCGTCTGGTTTTCCATTTATTAATTAACCTAACAACAATCAGAAACTAACCTTTCAATTATACATTCAATATATAACATGAATATAGATTTTAAACATGAGCAGTATAGAATTTCTCAACAAAGCAATTGAAGTCGAAAAAAAATCGATGAGATTAATTCATACGTTCGACAAGTTCAAACCATTCAATCAAAACGATTAATAGCAATATCAGCACAGTGATTATTTATTTTGCATTTACGTATTAAATAATGTGAAGAGTTTGATATTGATTCCTATACCGGGTTGGTTAAAAGTCCCTAAACAGGTCTCTCTTTTACCATCTCCACTAATATTTAATTTTATTATTTCTTATATATATATATAAAATTAAATATTAGCAGAGATGATAAAAGAGGGACCTGTTTAGAGATTTTAACCAACCTGGTATAACGTACCTGACTTCTTAATTTCTCTTTATGTACAGCAGGAAGAGATCAAACCAAGCACATCAGATCAGACAACACCAAAGAATAAATAGCATACTGATGAGGATAGTGAGACTTCACGTGTTGATCAATATGATGAATAAAGCTAATAGAAGGCATAAAAAATATGGGGCCTATAAACCTCTTACAGGAGGTATCGTACTGGAACGTCACTATGCTATTCATGTGATCCTCAAATATCAGACAAAACATGGACGAGTGGAAATAAAGACATCGATGATTTTATCAAAGAACAACTTAAAGAAGTAAAAAATTGGCGTGTGATTGATTAAATACCTTTTGATAGATTAGAAAATATAGAAAAAATTGGAGGAGGATTGGCACAGTATATTCAGCAACATGGATAGATGGAAAACGACAACAAAGTTCAACAGAGTGAGAATAGAACATTAAGGTTGCATTCAAAGGGTTAACTGGAACAGGGAAACAGATTATAATGATGAAGGTAACTTTTGATGAGCTCTATCAACGGCCTGAAATACCAAGAGAAGAGTGTATTGTAACATGGTTGGTTTCATTTGATTTTTAGTTATAATTTAGGACTACTACTAAATAAATATTTATTATCGTTTTAGAGGTCTCATTGCTATAATATTCGAGAAAACAGCCAATCTATAACGTATAATGCTATCTAACTCATGGTACTCAAGAATAGGTAAACCATACATTTTTGAATGTTAATAAAAAATAATGATGTGTTTTACACTTTTATTATTTAATATTTAGTCATAAGTTTAATCGCAAAATAATACATTCTGTTTTCTAAAATATGAATAATATATATATGTTGTAAATAGAAATAGAATTTAAGTGGATTTGGAATTTATATATAAATCCCCATTTTGGGGTTGATTTTATCATATAAACACCCTAACTCTAGCCCTAATTTAACTATGAAATTCCAAATTTACTTAGATTCCATTCTCACCTACAATATATGTATATATATTAATGAATGATGCATAACAAGTACACGCTTACAATAAATATCAGTAATAATAATACCCGGCTTGATATTACTTTCCTTATGACTTTAAAGGATCATTAATCATCTTGATCCGCTTAGGTTTGCATTACTTGGCCTATTATTATTATTTTTTTTTATCTGTAATTATTTCCTATTTTTCATTCGATTTTCTAAATTTAAATTCCCAATTCAGATCTATTATATGAAAAGACAATAGTAAGCTTAAAAACAAAATGAGATTATATAATAAACTTCTAATTGCTATTCTCATTAGTCGGCAAAGCTAATATTAATTTGCTAGTATTTACCTGGCAAATCACTATAGTTATTGTCATTCATTATGAAATCTGTAATAATATCCGTATGAAGTAATTGATCACTTCCATATCGCCTTATATAATTAAAATTAGGGTATGATGGTGGTGATAAACTTAGTTTGCAGTCCATATTTTTCATGGTTATGTTTGCCGGAGATATGGGTGCTTTGCAGTAGAAAGGGCGAAAACTACCTAAAAATGAAAAATGAGTTTTTATTAGATTTGGGTATATTTCGACATGGTCAACATTTTTCTATTATAAATAAAGGTTGACTTGTATAATAAAAAGTCGAGATAATGTAGAATAAAAATTGCAAGGGGCTTCCTAAAGCCAAGTGCATCACAAGAATACCCCTTAATCACATGTTGTTTTTAACCAATCAAAATCATGAAATTTTGGTTAATCCGGATCAGTCTGAAAATCAAAACAAAACGATTAAACTCAATTATTCTCAATTATATATATTTGAGTATCCGCCCTTTCTATTGCAAAGCGCCCATATGGTCTTAGTTGGAGTTCTTGAACTTAAATGTGATCACATAACTGGTGGTGAATTATATTCAGATACCCAATCCACGTCTACATATTAAGAATAATTTAACAACGACTCAGAAAACCTAGCATCGTCCATAAACAAATACTGCTGACATCTCTTGTAAATATATTATATAATGTTATATTGAGAGATCGCTAGTTTTTTTAATTTGATTATTAAGCGATTCATATATTAAGAAACGCATAGCACATATAAATAATATAAAAATAATGTCAGCTGTATTTTTTTTAGGACTGTTCAAATGATCCGAAAGTAAATATACTGTATATTCAAGGAGCTACTCTTACTCTTATTCACATCATAAAACACATTTTCAAATACTGTGTATTCGTGTTGAGATAACTTATTAGGACTTAGATCTGTAAATTGATATGTAGTAGTCCAGTCATCTATTCATATTAATATGTATTGTGAAGCCATAAATAGTTGTTATATAGGTTATATACCTTGAACATTTGCAATATTACATTGATTAAAAAAATCGACAACCCAATTCGTCTCATCTTGCATATTTTTCATTGTTATAAGTTTCTTGACAAATTAAATCTAGAGTTTGCTTAACTCTGAAAAAATAGTAAATATTTATCTTTAAAACTTTTACTTACTGTTTCTTAATCTTCAATCCTATACTGGTTGGCAAAAATTTAATAATATGTTATTAATTGATTGAAATGGTGTTTTTTAAAACCAGATACATCACGAGATTTTTGATACCTATGACCAATCAAAATCGCAAATTTTTGTTTACACGAATCAGCCCGATGAAGCAAAAATGATCAAAAATGAGAAAAATACAACGAGCGTCTAAACACACCTTGGCGTATTAAATAAAAGTATTAGGAAGACAATTTTACATACAGTATTCTTCTAACATTAACCTATACAGACCCTAATCTAACCTTAATCTTAATGTTAATAGCAATTTTGTGATGTATCCGGCTTTAAGCATTCTTTGAAATGGTTGGAACTAACAGATTACTCACGTGGTTTGAACGCACTAAAGAGCTATCTAATAAAGATAGGTTTGACTCGTCAGACTATAATTTAGAAATCTGGGATGTGTAACCAGTTATTTAAAAATTTTGGAAAGTTTTTTCTCATTATCAATTTCAAAATTAGTTCTTGTCTAATCAAAAATAATATTGATTCTGAAATTGAGTATTTGCTTATTATTGTATGACTTACGATTTGGCAGAAAGATGACTATATATATATTATATATATTATATATATTATATATATATATATATTATATATAATTTATACCTTGTTTTGATG
>CAJVPZ010003903.1:0-10505 GCA_910592135.1 Racocetra fulgida | reverse complement strand
TACGAAAAAAAGTTTTCTTTGGACAATCACTAGAAAATTTCTACTTTCGCATCTATAGTAATTTATATATAGAACCGCGTCACGTTTCACTATGTTCATTCTTCAGTTGACTGGAGAATCGTCAATTAATCTTTTTGACATGAATCTATTATAGTGGTTCTGAAATCTTTACACAGATCGTCCATATAACTGACGCTGATTGGCTGTCCATCAGATTTTTAACGCGATCAGGCGTTACTGTGCGTGTCACAGAAAAATCGAAACTTGTAGTAACAAGAATGTGTATGCCCTGAGTTATAAGAATATTGAGGGGCTAAGTCTGTGGCGAAGGCTTAGAAGTTTAGATCTGTATAACTATTTATTTTTATTACAGTCACTCTCCATATAGTCACACCCTCTTTATAAGCACACTAATTTTTAGAACAAACATATATAAAACATAAGAGATTTGACCCCTATACAGGCACAATTTCTTATAAGCACAGAATTTCTTGGAACCGAGGGCATGACTGTAGAGAGGTTAGACTGTATTCGTCATTTCTGTTTATTTTATATCTATAGATTCCCTTTATTTATTTATTATTGTATGGCGTAAGAATTAGACATATTAAAGCTTAGATGTGTCCTCAAAAGAAGGTAAAATGAAGGGTTAAATGTGAAAGCCTGGAACGATATTCCAGGAATGGGCTTAGAAGGTATAGGGGTCTGGTCGGACTAAGGTTGGTAAAGTTAACGACGTTATAAAAACTAAGTACAGACATAGACTTAGGGATAGAAATGTACTTGGTTCCTTGTTGTAAGCCTTTAATGTATTCTGAAAATATAAAGAGCTGTCTTTTCGCTCTTTAAATAAAGCTTTAGACTTTAATGTCTTTAATATAGGAGTTATTAAGAATTGATTTCTGTCTTTTCGCTCTTTAAATAAAGCTTTAGACTTTAATGTCTTTAATATAGGAGTTATTAAGAATTGATTTCTCAACTGTTGCCAGTGTCATGGTGATTTACAGTATGCGGTAAACTTGTATGGGAATAAAGGTAAAGAGAACGATCAATCGTTATCTTGTGCACGTGATGCACGTGACAAGTAAGTGATCGATCGGGATTAAGTGATCGAGTAACGATCAATTATGCAATCGAAGTAAGGTAATTAGTATGCATGAAATATGAGGTAATTTATTAGTAATATGAGAGTCAAACGATCGTATGATCGTATATGAACGAATTATGATGTAAGTAATGTGACCCGAAGTATGTATATAGGTAATAGTAGGGAGGATAAGTTTGAATTAGTATTGGTCTCGCTCTTAATTAATAAAGTGTATTTTGAGTAATTAATAAAAGTATTTGCCTTAATATAAACTGAAAATCGGTTATAGCAAAGCGATTAAGTGCTCGCCGTTTGGACTAGGTTGTTAGTGGCGCAAGTCACTTATTAAACCTGTGACACTAGTTAAATGACATATTTCTTATTTTAGACTGTTAAGTGACCTAACGATCGTATTACCCTTTTCTTATAAGTATCGACTTAATTTCGATTACTTAATTACCGGTAGATATATAACTATAAGTACCCGATCCCGGATTAATTACGTAATCTCACGCGCCCAAGTTATTACTATAACCGATTTGTATTACCCTGGAATACAAAGAACACATAAGTTAACTATTGGAGTTAAATTGTGCCGATATTGTAAAATCTCTCCCGAACAATAGTAACTGTATTTCCAAATGTTGACACTCTATGATAAACTTTCGCAAGATTTTATCAAACTTCTTGAAAGTGAATACAATTATGATACAATTATCGAAGTTGGTGAACAGCCAGATACTCAACTTTACAAAGTACATTCTGCAATTTTATATCAACGCTCTTCATATTTTCAACAGAAATTAACAAATACGATTAAAGGAAATACTATTTTTAATATTAAAATACCTAATATTTCTGCTAAGGCATTTAATATTATTATCAAGTAAGTTCTTCAATTTTGTAATAATTATTAGAAATAAATAGAATTAGTAGATTTGCATTTTAATTAAATTCTTATATACTGTAGATATATTTATGGCGGAGTAGTCTCTTTAGAAAATCTTGAACCTTCTGGTATACTTGATCTCTTGATCGCTTTCAATGAATTTAACTTTTCAGAATCTGTTGATTGTCTTCAAACTCGCCTTATTGAGGATAATGCATCATGGCTTCGTTTGAATTTTTCTCACATTTATAAGATTAGTTTTCAAAATGAAAATTTTAAAGCTTTGCAGCAATTTTGTAATGATATTATTATAAAACACCCAAATTTGGTTTTTGATTCTGATGATTTTACCACTCTTCAAGAGAATGCATTGATTTCTCTATTAAAACATGACGACTTACAATTGGATGAATCTGTGATTTGGGATAAAGTTATTTTATGGGGAAAAGCGCAAACTCCAAATTTACCTTCCAATTATGAGCAATGGAATAATGAAGATTTCAATTCTTTAAAAATTACTCTTCGAAATTGTTTACCTCATATTAGGTATTTTCAAATTTCCGGTGATGAAGTCGTAGAAAAAATAAGACCTTATAAAAAAATTCTTGAAGAAAATTTGTGGGATGATATTATGACAAAATTTGCATCACCAAATAAGCCTGTTACATCTACAATTTTACCTCCTCGCAAAAAATTGACAACAAAACTTCCTTCTCGAAAATCAATACCTTCTTCCATAATCAATTTAGAACATGCAGCGGAAATTTCTTCCTGGATTGATCGACGTTCAACAACTTATGATGTTGCAGAAATTCCATATGAGTTCAAGCTGTTACTTAGAGGCAGTAGAGATGGGTTCGATGTCAATACATTTCATAGATTGTGCGATAATATACCTGGTCTAATAGTTGTTATAAAAGTTGAAAATTCAAATGAAATACTTGGTGGATATAATCCTCTTAGCTGGAAATTTGCAAGTAACGAATTTACAGCGACACCTAATAGCTTTATTTTTTCTTTAAAAAACGACAATATGAAAGAATCTATTCTTAGTCGTGTAAATGTTCAAAGATATGCAATTTATCATAACAAAAATCATGGACCATGGTTTCATTATTTTGGACTTTCTGATCATTATGGCCATAAAACATGTTATTATCATCATAATGGCAAAACTTATCAACCGCCAATCAGAGACGCAGCAAATGATACCTTTTCAATAAATGATTATGAAGTATTTCAAATATGCAAAAATGCATAAATTTGCTACAAATAAATTTATTATTATCGTTCATGTAGACAAAAATATATTATAGTTGGGCTAGAGAAGTCATTAAAAGTACAAACTTCATGTTACATTTTATAGTCAATTACAGGATTGTTAATAAATTTTATATAATAAATCAGACTCGTTTTGCCTGAAATATTAAAGTTCTCATGAAAACATTGGTGCTATAATTTAAATTTATATAACACGATTTGTATGACAATGTAAAAATATATATTAGATTTTCTAACATGACAATGATCCAAAACATATATCAAATGATGTCTGTGGTAAACTTGCGATTATCAAATGAGTGCTACCAATGGAAAACCAGTAAGTACAAATTTATATTTTCACTATGCCGGACTTGAGCTCAAAAAATTTGATAATCAGTGTTATAGTGTTATCAAATTTATTAAGTTCAGCATAGTGAAAATTTAAATTTGTATTTACTAGTTTCTCTTGAGAACACTCAAATTTGCCCTGGCCTTCGTATAGACCAGATCACAATTTTATTAAGAATGTCGGAACTATACTAAGCGAAATATTAAAAAATAGGTCAAGACAATATTGGCAAAGAAGCAAACCATACAACTAGCAATTTTTAAAGCAATAATAAAGAAAGCATTGGTGAATATACCAGATAATATAATTTTTCAATACATCACTTCTATAACAAAAATCGCATTTAAGCCTATATTTCTGCTAATAGTGGATATATCAGATTTTGAAATTTTAAGTACATGCTCCCGACATGAACAGCCAGATACTCTACTTTTCAAAGTACATTCTGCAATTTTATATCAACGTTCTTACTTTCAACGGAAATTAGCAAATGCGATTAAAGAAAATAAAATATCTTTAGTATTAAAATATCCAATATTTCTGTTAAAACATTTAACATTATTATTAAGTAAGTTCTTTGATCTTGTAACAATTATAAAGGCTTTATTATAAGTAAATAGAATTAATAGTTTCACATTTTAATTTTATTATGTTCTTATATATTGTAAATAAATTTATGGCGATGTAGTTTCTTTAGAAAACCTTGTAACTTCTGATATACTTTATTTTTTGATCGCTTTCAATGAATTTAACTTTTTAGAATCTGTTGATTATCTTCAAACTCGTCTTATTGAAGATAATGTATCCTGGCTTCGATTGAATTTTCACACATTTATTAATTTTAAAAGTGAAAATTTTAAAGCTTCACAGTAATTTTTATAATGATATTATAAGGTACCCAAATTTGGTTTTTGATTCTGATGATTTTACCGCTCTTCAAGAAAATGCATTGATTTCTCTCTTAAAACATGATGACTTACAATTGGATGAATCTGTAATTTGGGATAAAGTTATTTTGTGGGGAAAAGCGCATGCTTCAGATTTACCTTCTGATTATGAGCAATCGACTAAGGAAAATTTCAAATCTTTTGATTATGAGCAATCGAATAAGGAATTTTCAAATCTTTAAAAATTACTTTTCACAATTGTTTACCTCATATTAGATATTTTCAAAATTCTGGTGATGAAGTCTTAAAAAAATACATCCTTATAAAAAAATCCTCTAAGAAAATTTGTGGGATAATATTATGGCAAAACTTGTATCTCCAAATAAGCCTGTTATATCTACAATTTTACCTTCTCGAAAAAAATTGACACCTCAACTTCCTTCTCGAAAATCAATATCTATACCTTCTTCTATAATCAATTTAGAACATGCAGCGGAAATTTCTTCCTGGATTGATCGATATTCAACAACTTATGATATTACAGAAATCCCGTACGAGTTCAAACTGTTACTTAGAGGCATTAGAGATGGGTTCGATGCTGAAACATTTCATAAATTATGTGACAATATACCTGGCCTAATAGTTGTTATAAAGATTGAAAATTCAAATGAAATATAATCCTCTTAGCTGGAAATCTAAAACTGGATATAATGCGACACCTGTTAGTTTTATTTTTTCTTTAAAAAATGGAAATATTAAAGAATCTATTCTTAGTCGTGTAAATAAACATTCAAAAGTAATTTATTGTCATCCTAATAGGGGCTCATGGTTTTTCGGTTTTGGTTTGGATGATAATTATGATTCTAAACATGCTATTATAGTAGTTATATCAATACTTCTTATAAATCGCCAATCAGAAACGCGGCAGATGATGAAATTTCAATAAATGATTATGAAATATTTCAAATATGCAAAAATGCATAAATCCCTATTACAATTATAACTTGATTAATGTAAGTCATTAAAAGTATATGATATCATATACGTAGTCCTTTGATCAATTAGAGTTTAGTTATTCATAATAAAAATTTTATAAAATAAATTAAACTCGCTTGCTTTGCTATGCCAATCTTACTCATTAATCAATTGTGATCTATGCCCTTATATTGTGGTGAAAAAGAATTCTACTGCATAGTTATTGCAAAAAACCCATTTATTAAAAATTTTTCAAAAACTAATACATGTATAAAACCATTATTATGCTTTAAAATTAAACTAGAAAAACGGCGATGTTTTGTGGGCTGGAGCTCTAATTATTAGGTATTGCACTTTAAAATTAAATTTAAAAATTAAATTTAAGATAGTATTTAAATTTACAAATTGTTATATAAGATTACTTCAATAATAAATTTATAAAGAATGCAATTTTGTTTTTCCATTGTTTTTTGTTGTAAATGTACATTTAGCAAATTAAAAAGAAGGTTAGCATATATACGAGTCCTTGATTAATCTACAATGTGTTAAAAGTTCTTATTTCGGCTCATCGCAGTATTAAACGTTAAAACTTATGAATTGTAATTGCCCAAGCACAACATAAAGGAAACATATTTGAGAGCAAGTTCTTCATTTTTATTTCCAAGTACATTGAATTGGTACTTGGTGATGGTTCGATATAGATAGGGTTGAACCGTATAATTACCCATTTTAATTAAAATTACTATGATGATGAAAGGATGCATTATTAGAGGCTTGTTACTCTGATATTAATATTATGGCATTCAGTCTGATACCGATAAAATGTATATTCATGCACTTTTTTCTTTACTTTTTACAAATCAACACATGCATTTGCATTTTAACAAGCAAAACCTGTTAATTCGTTTTTGTGAAACCAAAAACTATTAATAAAAACCCCCTTAGAAATAGATGATAATTATATGAATTATCAATTTTAAGTGAAGTCAAAACTCTATAACTTTTTTTGAAAAATGAAAGCTAATTTCTATATGGATAAAGAAATGAATTGGACCAAGAACTCGCTCGAATAACTAACCATTAATGAAATAAAAGCAATGATAAAATTCTTCGTCAGGTTATCAACTTTACCAACTTTTTTAATTGGGAGTTTAAAAGAAGGTGGATTTGTCAAATAATTAAAAAATCAATTAACTGAATGATCAAGACAATGAAAACTAATAAAGAAATGATTTGACACGCAATGGTTAAAATTTGGTACAAAAAGTTAATCATACAACATATTGTATTCATTATTCATAATAAAACAAGGTTTTTATTTATATTCAATTTATATTTTGATATTTAATGTAATGATTATTTAAGTATGCTTTAAGGTTCTCTTTTTTTCCGTATTTATTTATTTGTTTTTAATTGCATCGTTGTTGGATTAGTCATGGGACCATTTCATGACTATGGTACTCATTGATACAGGGTAATTCTTATATTCTAATAAATAAACTACTCATTTATTTAAAGTCTGTTAAATATACAGTTAAGTGTCAGCCATTGTATTTTAAACTACGATTTCGGTATCCAAACGTTGAGCCTAATTTAGGTTCAATTTTTGGATACACAATCTAAAATTTGTATCAGTTGAACCGGGAACCGGGCAATTCTAAAAATTTGTAGAGTATAGCTTTAAGGCTTCCACTCAGCTCCAGAATCACAGACTTAATCGACATGATAAAATTAAACAAGATACAAAACATTATTTGTTTTATTTGGCATCATATAGGTCAAGAATTTTACCCCGGTTTTTTCATGATTAATCATTAATGTTATTAAATGATTCTAATACTGTACTGTAATGTGTACAAGGAAAAAAGAATAGAGCTAGATAAATTTACCTAAATATTTGAATGTTCAATGACCAAATTTATTTCCAAACATTACCAGCAAGTATATTTTATAAAAAACCTATATAGTAAATGTTATATGAAATGGTTTATATAGATTTACAAATCTGATATAGACTTATATAGTTATAAGTTTTATATACAGTGTAATTTTATTTATATTTAAAGATAAAATTTATAAACTAAATTATTTAATTTGACTATTTCTAAAAAACGACTAAGCCAATCGGTGTTCGATGTACTAAGTAAAAATGTTCAGCTTGTCAAAAACCCTTTGAATTAAAAAAATTTAGAAATTTACATAATTTTATATGAAATAATATATATACATACTTAATCATTTATGCGTTATACATGTGATTGTCATTTTCTGATCAATCAATTAAAATCGAAAATATAATGAAAAGGTTTAAGCTAAAAGTCCACATAAATAGATAAGAAATTCCAACTCCAATTAAATTCCGTTTTCACTGATCAAAATATATCGTAGCAGTGAATAGCATAACTAATATGTTCAGCTGCTTCACAATAACGATCTGATTTTTAACAATCTTGTTTCGGGAACCTTCTTAATGCGAGTAATTTGGTTTAAAAAAAATTTAGGTACGAGTCACTCTCGTTATAGTTTATATAAAAACCCTCTCGATATAGTGAATTTGCTAATAGACCCTCATATTGAAGAAAATTTTAAAGCATGAAGACTTCACTATAATGAGTAACTTATACGTATTTGGGAACTAAAATAGTTATCTTTTATTAGGCAAAAGCTAACTGGTTATCTGGAGCAGAAATTTCCGTACAAATCACATGATATATTTCGTTTAAATATGTATGTCATAGGAAAGTATTGATACATGAAAAATATGAAAATCCGAAATTTCCAACACTAAATCCAACTATCTCTGGCATGAATCTATTATACGTAGTGACTGAAGCCTTTTAACACATTGATTTTCATATTGCTGACGCTGATTGGCTGGACTTCAGATTTCAAATCGCATAAAAATGCACGCCTGTCGATCAGGCGTTACGTATTATCTGTGTTTCAATCAAATGTTAACAATGCTGGCATTTTATGAAAAACTTTCACAAGATTTTACCAAGCTCCTTGAAAGTGAATATAATTATGATACAATTATCGAAGTTGGTGAACAACCAGATGCACAACTTTTCAAAGTACATTCTGCAATCTTATATCAGCGTTCTTCTTATTTTCAACAAAAATTAGCAAATACGATTAAAGGAAATAATATATACCCTGTAAAAAATTTTTTCCGAATATTTTTGTGTTATTTTTCCATATTTTTTGTGAAAACTCCGTGAATCTGCAACATGATCGACAAAATCTAGACAAGCCGAATATATCTCCGTAAATATGCAACATTTATTAGAGCGGTTCTACTAATTATTCAATATCGGAGTGTCTATGTTATTAATCAATTTTATGATGCTCCGATAGTGAGGTGTGGGGTGTATTAGTAAACCCGTATTTTTTCATGCAAGTCTAATTACAAACGATCATTAATATAATCAGCGGTGGCGTAGTGGTAGCGTAAATATGTAGTAAAAACATATAAAATTTAAATTGCAATAACTCTTGAACTAGATAGCTGCACGATCAACATGACTGCTGGATGATTACTTACACTGACTTTTATTATCGATATACAATGTCGCGGCTGATGCTGGAAACGGCTGAAGCGGGAAATCAGGGACTCTGATTTAAAAATATAAACCCTGCCAAAATCCACTTATACTCTTTCATTATCAAAACTAACCCTAAATCCTAATCTAACCATTAAAAAAAAGCTAAAAAAATGCACCCCAAAAAAATTTGAAAATTTCATATTAAAATATTTAAAATTTCCAGCTTCAGCCGTTTCCAGCTTCAGCCGTTTCCAGCTTCAGCCGTTTCCAGCTTCAGCCGCAACATACAATATCCCCGTCAAGTAATTATCTAAGTGTACAATACTGGCAATGATGAGTTCTGATTTCAGTAACGTCATTTTATTTAATATTCCCATTTTATTCGGACTTGTTAAGAACAATTGGACATTAAATTTCACACACTAGTCTTTTGTCATGTTACCGAATGCAGCTAAAAAAAATCGAAAAATAACGACTTCGGTGTTTTTTTTATTGAAATTAATGTCACTTCCATGTACAGCACGAGTGACATTAACTCTAATAGGAGAAATTTTCTGTCGTATAATTGTTGTTGTTTCCACCTCTACAGTAAATAGCTATGAGCATGAATAAATTATTTTAATTGATCTCCAATGTCACACCAAGTTAATTTTTCGTTTTGCATTACCCTTCGGCCCAAATTTTTCAAAATTTCAATTTTTTTTACAAAAGCAATTTACTTTATAAAATAATTGATATTTGATTCAAAATAATAATAATTATTATTATTTAATCAAAATATAAAGACGTGCAAAAATTACTCGAGTCTAATTCAGAACATTTCAGAATGGTTCCCTTTATGAAACCTGATTGGTTGAATCTACAAATTTCATTAGCACAGTTAAATAACGCTTTCATATGGTTGATCACTTTAAACGTTCATATTAAAAATTCTGTTGCCAATTTTGGTATAGTCGCGTTTACGTGAAGATTGCACTAGGCCATCAATAAAAATATAAAATGGCTAATATTCTGTGGTCGAATAATGACTAAATTATTCTTTCATTTAAACAAATGCTAAAAATAGCAAGATTATCTAAATATTATCACACAGAAGACGATCATTCGCAGAGTGAAAAATTATTTCCGGATCTTTTTTTTACCGCACTAACAAATGTGCAATATTGTATCATTTGCATTCTGTGTAATTAGAGTCATATGAACTGTTTATTTGATGCTAGTAAATTAATATCGCTCAAGATGGCATGTGCTTAAAGCCATTTTATTGGCTATTAGTCTAGTATAAATCTAAACTAAATATTTATAGATAATTCTCTCCCTTTCTTTAGACCAACGCTATAACTAACAATCTCTTTGAATGAATCTATATGGTGATTCTGAAATCTTATCTTTTAACTTCAATACTGATTCGTTTATGTAAATTTGTATAATTGATGCTAATTGGCTATGCATCAGATTTGAAACCGTATATTATGGTGGGGAATGATACTGACTCGTAGATCCCTACGAT
>CAJVPZ010003902.1:0-10507 GCA_910592135.1 Racocetra fulgida | reverse complement strand
TATAAATTTTGACTAAATTTCTTTAAATTTCTCTTAATTTCGATTTTTTTTATTTATAAAAATTCGTGATTTTTATTTTTTCACATGACAAAAATTTATAGTAAAACATATAAAAAAAAATTTGTTTATCAATTGTGTGACCGGTCGGGTGACTCAGATAACAATTTCCTAATTTGGGACGGTCTCCCTGGAATGTTTTTAAATATCATGTTTCGGGATCTTCCGTATTTTCGGGATGATCCGTGTCGATCTGTTTATGTTTTTAAATAACCGGCTATAGTCAACTATAGTCGACTCTTAGTCGATAGTCGATAATAGCCGACCGATAACCGACCGTAACCGACCGAACCCATCCCTAGTTGCCACCGTATGGCACTGCTTATAGTACCCGGGGTCTTATTCAAAACTTTGACTTTTGAAATTGATTAGTACCCGTGGGTACTTTGTATAGAACCGGGTACTATATTTAGGGGATATTCATATGAAAAGTCATAATTTAATATAGTTATACCCCGGGTCTTATTCAAGAAATAGACCGATAAGGCAGTTAATAATACCCGGGTCTTAATCATGGGGGGTATTATATTATGGGGCTACTATAAGCTATACGGTACTACTCATATATTACATTTTATTTTTACTACAAGCACAACATTTAGAAAGACAATTTCCTTTACAATGATTTACTCAAATGCACCACTTTATTTAATGGCGGCTGTATGTGAAGAAACTGGATGGGTGGTATTTTGGTCAATTCAGAATAGTTAAATGATTCTAACGGACCTACCGTATAAGCGTGAGATAGCGTCAACCCCCTAGTGTCACCACCCCAAAAAATCAAAGCTCTTTTTAACCTAACTTAATAGCAAAACCTAACCCTAATGTAACTGCGGAATTATTTAAGTTGGCGACGCTAGGGTCTTAAATAATGTCCAGGGGTGTAATTTCAAATTTCGGCCTAAATTAACTTAATTCGGGCCGAAATTCGAAATTACACCTCTGGGCGCTATTTCGCGCTTATACGGTATATCTCATACACGAAAACAAGTATCTAAGATATCATTAGCACAACCAAGCTTGTAAACAACCTTCTTTGATTTGTATTTTTATTTTTTTTGTTATTTCTTTTTTTTTCGTTCAAATTTGCATTAATCAGACATATTTTTGAGTCTATTTGTATAAGTTTGAATTTTTTAGTTCATGATGGTTATTAGGATTTTCTAAATTTTCAATACATTTCTCTGCATGTTCACGATTAATTACTGTAGCATTTTGATATTTATGAATAAATTCAGGCATTTCAGTACTTTATTAAACGTTTCTTTTGACATAAAATTACCCATGAAGTGTACTTGTATTAGAAGACTCCATCATTTTGTAAAAAGAAAATAAAAATAAAATTGTAAAGCAATTAAAGCAATTTTGTTGCAAAAATCATTCGTTACACGACATAGTTTAATATTATCGTTAGTAACTAATTAATATTATTTATTAATTTGACCAAGTCAAATTAATTTAATTATGATGATCCAAGTTCGATTAATTTGACCGGGTCAAGTTTAACTTAACCCAAAACCAACATGACTCGTAACATATATACAAAATAAAATCAATTTGACCAGATAGAGAAATTGTTTAGGTTAGTGATGCTATGGAGGTTACGCGTCCTGATTTTTTTTTTCGACGATCTTTCTATTATTAAAGGAATTTTGAATCTATAGCCGGAGATTAACAAGCAATTAGTGATAATACGTAGTACCTTTATTATTTTACATATGAGTACTACCAAGGGAAGACTTTGAATCAGAAATTTAAGTATATGGAGTCTTTGCCTTGAAAATGACAAGTAACGGAAATTTCTTAATTTATCGGAGCCCCCAGTATTTTACAGTAGTTTTGTATACTTTAGTTTTCAAAAAAAAAATATTGATTTACGATAAGTAGAATATTATCATCATGATTTTAATGGTTAATATTATTCTAACAACTTGGTTGAATTTAGATTTACTTTATTATAAATCATAAGTGCATCTTTAGCACCCTCCCAGCGTTGTCTTCCAAGTAATCGATACTAAATAAATATTTAGCTTTAGTATCAACATATTCACAAAGTCAACAATCTCTAATAACAAATTTACCTGAATAGGGGATTTGATTCCAAATAAGACGAGTTTCAATATATTAAAACCAAATTTTTTTAATATCTCTAAAGAAGAAGGGTAACAACCTAATTCTTGACTCAATTCATCAAGGTATTCAAGAAAATCAACTTGGATTGTATGTCTTGCTGATGAGTAGTATTGCTTTCTGATTTTTTCCTGATAATTTCTAATCGCAATATTCATTTCCTGAGGTGATGGAAGTGGATTAATGAAACCTTTGATCAAACTTGTCGCATAACGAGCTTGCATTTCGCTTTTCATAAAAAAAAAAAAATAGAGTTAAATAGAGTTTGGCATGATGTGATACTATTGCAATGTTTTTAAAATAATAACAATTACGTACGCAATGGGAAAAATAGCACCAATTGGCTGGATCAAACCAATAAACGCGATATTACGATAATTTGGCGGAAACATCATCTTATACATCCATGCTAAATTTTCTTTATATTCATCTTCAAATTCTTGTTCAATTTCTGGACCACCATTAACAATTTCTCTATCTAAAAAGGGAAAATCTATATGATACCCAGTCGCATAAATTACTGTATCAATATTTTCCACAATAAAACCATCAACAAATTTAATTGACTTTGTTTCGTCAGGCATTAATTCTAAAATATTTTTTTTTATAATAATAGTTCCGGTACTAAGGCGTTCGAAAAAATCTGATTTTACGGTTGGATGTGAAGAAAAGACTGGAGTGGTTGGTTCGAGAGACGGCGGATGGGGACCTACGGTCTGGCGGATAGGTTTTTCAAAAAGTGAAGGGGATTTTGGAAGGAAATAAGTAGAAAACCGAGTTGTTAATTGGTCGACTGGTTTTCCATTTATCAGGCGTGGTAAAATCCATGGGAGTTTTTCTATTGAATACCGAATTGATTAATAACGACCGAGAAGAGAACGCCACGAATGATTAGAATAGTATTATTTTGTTACCTCTACGAAGACACAAATACACTTGTGATGCGACGTGAGATAATTCGACGGCAATATCAATTCCACTATAAAAAAAAAGTTACAAAAGCTGAATGCATGATTTAACTCAGATGAAACTATATATATATCCAAAAATTAATAATATACCTGTTACCAATTCCGACTACAACAACACGCTTATTTTCGAAACGCGCAGCTCTAATGAAGTTTTTTTTTTAAAAAAATAAATAAATCATTATTTGGGATAGTGCGATCGATGACATTTCTGTATATAAAGTTATTTCACTTAAAATTAAGAAAATGAATGGGTATCGATAATAATACAGTCGGCCCCCCTAAATGCATCCCCCTAAGTGCATGACCTCCTTAAATGCATATTAATTTTCTGGCCAAATATATGCTAAACTCCCATAAATGCATTTTTTATTATTGTTCTCTAAATGCAAGCCCTCAAAAGTTTGGTCCCGATGATATGCATTTATGGAGGGTTGACTGTACTATTATTGAAGATATTATATTTTATATCTTTGTTTATTCGCTTTTTATTTACCGTCTGTAAAAATGCGAATGAGTTTGTTCACCCTTAAATTCGTCCATCCCTTTATATTTTGGCCACCTATGTTTCCTATGGTGCCCATTACAAACCATAACAAAGTCGAATATTTCTTCATGTTCACTAGTTTGATCTTTATTTACAGAAGTAACATATTTAACTTTCCAGCGATGATCAGGAAGGTATGATGTACGAACAACAGTTGTACAAAATTTGATGTGTGGCCTAAGTTTAAATTTGTCGGCGTACATGTTAAAGTACCTTTTTCAATGGAAGGTAAATATAGAAAGTAATTTTATTTGCAGAATGTGGAAGAAAACAAAAAAAATAAATAAATAAACAAAATAAAAAGTACTTGGTGACAAGTATGTTATGTAAATAAGGTGGCCAATCCGCAGGGATTGGAAAATCCGAAAATGTCATCTATTTACGATAAACCCGAAAAATTATTCAACTATATCAATAAATGTATAATAAATCCATAAAGTTACACACCGTTTCTTTAGAAGTATTGATAATTAGGCTTTTATAAGCTGATGGATGTGGATCCTTATTTTCGTCATCAACTTCAACAAAATTCCAAAGACCTCCTACGTAAGATGTTTGTTCGAAACATATTGGATCCAAATCATCATCGAGGCATTGTTTTAGGGCTGCTAAACCTGATGAACCTTGATATTTGTTTTAAAAGTTGTTAATCGGAATTATTTTAAATCATACTGCTATGTAAATTACTTTAGCATACCGGCTCCGATAATAGCAACACGCGGTTTAACCATTTTCTTAAAAAACTCTTAAGGATACTACATACGTACCAAAAATGTGAATGAAAAAAAAAAATCAAACCTTTATATACTTAGCCATCAACAGTAATAATTACGTAATTAATTCATTTTGGTGTGTTATTGAAAGACTTATGATTAGCTGTTTAATTTTATATTACAGCCGCCCCTCATTAATATAATATCAACCTAAGCTATAAAATGAATTTCTTTATATTAAAATTATATTAAAAAAATCCCTCATATATATCAACTTTAAGATGTTCCCTTATCCGTATTATAGTGTGCTGCCAAAATAACTCGTTATTTTGGCTGTGATTACGTCATCTGCAAAAACTTCGTTATTTGGCAGCTTACGTAATCACTAACAAATTTAGCAAGCACAATAGTTGTAAACCACTGGATAATACCGTTATTGTATGCTACGCAGTCAATAATTTACTTATCTGCTTTAAATTTAACGTACGTACGTACGTACGTACCATTTCTGGACCCCTGCGGGGCCCAGAAGCCGGCACATTAAATTTAAAACAAGATAATGGAGTATTTTATATATTATCAATATCACTATCAACATGAATATAAAAGTAATCCAAATAGGTTGATATAAATGAGGGACGACTGTATTTATACAGCTTAAAGTACTTTTTAGAAAAAGTATGTAGATAGTTTTATTAGGGTTATAAGACTTCATTTAAAAATAATCAAAATCCCTTTTTTGTTCTAGACAATAACAACAGGAGGAAACGTACCTGATACAAACTTAATCCCACATAGAGTTAAACCGCATTTTTATGCGATATAAAAAGTAATTGTTTAAATAATTTTCAGATAAAAAAGTTACATATTAAATCGGCTTTTTATGTTGATATTATGCAATATTGCGTTTTGCACAAATACCGCACTAGGTACTTCAAATAAGATAAATTTACTACGCATTTTATGTCTAAAATCCACACCTGGTGTGCAGTTGAATCAGATACGTACGTACGTACGTACGTACGTACATACGTACGCTATATTTATTATGCAGATTAGTTAATGCGTTAGTTAAAACTAATACGTAAGTTAGATTATGCTGTACAATCAGGTAATTTGAATATAGTTATCGTTATTTTGCTGTTATAATTATGCAAAGAGTAGAGTTTCTATATATTTGAGCTATTTTACTTTGCGTTGCGTCGCACCAAGACATATATGTAAAGTGCGATCCGCCGATGCTGAATTTTAGACACTGATACTTGGGTTTACTAATTTCTCACACTTTTCCACTTCTGATTGGTTCTACTAATTATTCACATGTCGTCGACTTTATAGTAATCGGGAGCTCTAAATAAGAGTATTGCTAATTTTAACCGGAGGTAAAATCACCGGGTATGTTATACTATATATCAAAAACCTACTAGCTAACTCACATCGAGGATACTAAGTAAAAATGTTGGATGGTGACCCTTCCGGCAAAAGTTCCTAAAACGCATTTCGGTACATGATTTTGGCCGAAATTACACAATCATGTGATCTCACAAATAAATCTGAATTTAAATTAATTTCGGCCAAACCGGAAATCTTGCCGGAGGGATCACCTATATTAGACTTGATCCAAAATGTTTCGAACCCTCAAAAATATTATGCTAACCAAAATTTGGATCTTTATATCTGACTCTAGTCTTAGCTTAAAATTATACCCTAACCCTAAAAACATACGGGTGGTGATTTTACCTCCAGTGAAATTTAGTTATTTTTTTTTATATTATAAATTTTATAAATTTTATATTAAGGGAAAATATTTCTAGTTTAATTTTAGATTAATTAAGCTCAAAAAAAAAGTTTTTTTTAAAAAAATTGTCAATTTCGTCCCTTTTCTTAGCACTTAACCCTTTTTTACTAGCGCTGCATCAATTAAATTTCATAATGAAAATTTTAATTCAAATTCGAAAAAGACATTCACCAATAGCAAGCATTCGAGTCACGTCCATTCCTATACATGGATGTTTAAATTATTTAATACATATATATAAATTAGATAATTTAAACTAATTAAATCATTTATAAATATATATATATAGTAGATTAATAACTAAATTTTAAAATATTTAGGTATAGTTTAGTTAGCTAATTTTTATATATAATTATATTTTCCTACTTTTACTAAAGTTCATCCAATGGTTAAATGCGATTGAAAAAACTTTGAGCCCAATTAAAAAAAATAATAATAATGAGTTAAAAGCGTTTTAAATAACAAAAATTCAAGAAAGACATATATATAGTGTTTAAATTATTTTGAAAAAGTAATTTCACCAAAAGTTTTGCCATTGCTATGTAATTTATATTTTAATATGAGGAATTCGCTATTAATTCGCCGACTATGGAAGACTAATTAGTAGACTAATTGTTGAAACAATTATTTATATAATAATTATATTGCCACCTATCAGTCAGTCGACATGTCGGAGAGTTTATATATTAGATTTGCACACTTATTGGTCAAATTAATAGACGTACCTAAATTTTAAAAATTTAGATACTTACTCTTGAGTTTCTGAAGATTCTTTGTACGAAATTTGAGTAATAGTTAATAATCTTGATCCTAAAGTTGAATGTCTCTTACTATATTCCTTAAGTCAAAAGACTGATCCACTGTAAAATATTGCAAATATTTTATCATAAGTTTGATGATGAGTCGGTCTTTTAACTTAAGAAACATATTTTATTATACGTAATTTTTGATGGTGAGTCAATCTTTTGACTTAAAGAACATAATAAAAGACGTTCAACTTTAGGATCAAAATTATTTTTAACTTTATTATTAACTATTACTCAAACTTTGTATAAAGGATCTTCAGAAACTCAATAAGTACGTATCTAAAATTTTAATTTGATTTTTTTTTTTATAAATTTACTTATAAAATTTAGGTACGTCTATTAATTTTACCAATAAGTATGCAATTGTATACGACATGTCGGCTGACTGCTATACTAAAATTCATCCTAACCATTTTCTTCGTTGAGAAAAAGTTTCTGATTTCTCAATGCTTATAAATAATTTAAGAATACCGTATAAATCCGAAATAACGCCCGTGGGCGTTATTTTGAAAATCAGGACCTTTAAAAATTGCATATGCAATTTCCAGCAGAGGTCTTTTTCGATTTGTAAACAGCTGACCTTACTTGTTTAGTGCATCGAAAGTGCATCGAGTATACCCGGTCTGCATAAGGAGAGCTTTTTCCTATTATACAATTGATGCACTTTCGATGAACTAAACAAGCAAGGCAGTTGTTTAAAAGTCGAAAAAGACCTCTGCTGCAATTTCTATGTGCGTCTCGACTTAACGCCCATGCGCATCCCAAATTAACGTGCATCCCTCTATAAAAAAATAAAAAATAAAAAGTGCGCCGGAACTGGATTTGATATTAAGTAAACTGGACCATTTTTGATAATTTTGCCATAATTAGAATCGTCTCAGTATGAAAGAACAACTTTTGTATCACAATAAAGTACAGTAGGTGTACTTAGTATCAAACCCGATTCTGGGGTACTTTTTATTTTTTACAATATAATTTTTCGAAATAACGCACATTGGCGTACTCGCAGATCAATTAATTAGTGCGATACGTAAAAAATATGTATTACCGCTCGTCACTGCATACAGTACCTCCCAAAAATAATACCCCCTTGATTAAGACCCGGATTTTACTCACACCCACCTGGCTTAATTCTTGAATAGTACTCGGAGGTATAACTAGAGGTGCAGGAGAGTTAATTCACACGTGTAGAATTAATTCTACAAACGATCTACAATTTTAAGAATTGAGAATGTAGAATTGCAGAATTGATGATCATTAATAATTTTAGTAATTCTACAATTCTACACTTATCGTTATAGAATTATGGATACAATTTTACATTTGTAGAATTGTAGAATTGTAGAGCTACTAAAATTATTAATGATCATTAATTCTGCAATTTTACATTGTGAAATTGTAGAAATTACATCAATTCTATGATATTATATATGTAGAATTATAGAATTACTAAATCTATTAGTGATTGTTACAGATTAAAATGAAATTTGATCAAAATGAAATTTTTTTGTTTTTTAAAGAAAATTTAAAAATTTTTTGAAGACATTTTTTGGGGTTTTTTTTTAGCATTAGAGGTAGAGTTTAGGGTTAGGTTTATTAATAAATAAGTATATGTGGATTTTATAGATTCTAAAGGTGGATATAAGAGATTCTCAGTTTCATTTTGATCAGATTTCATTTTAATCTGTAACAATGATTACTAATTTTCAATTCTACTGCATTGTAGAATTGTAGATTGCTTATAAAATTAATTCTAAATATATAAAATTAACTCTTCCTCATCTCTAAATATAACTATATGAATTTATATAATATATAGTACTAATATAATATTTAGTTTCTCACACAGTATCTATAAGTACTATTCAATTTAAAAATATTACTTTTGAATAAAATCCTGGATACTGTATATATTAGCAAATAGTATTTCTTTTAATTTAATAGCTATTGTCATATTTTTTAAATATATTAGCCAATATACATAGTAGCCCAAATTCATGAACATCTAATCAAATTAATAAATTTTACATAATCAGTATTATTAACAACAAAGCAGTTGTATAAAACTTTCAGTGAAACTTTGCCAGACTGTTACCTCTAGGTTTAACTTTTCTGATTAAAAAATATTTTTAACTAATTAAAAAATAGTATAAACTTAGCTTATAACAATAGTAACAATAGTAAAAAAAAAAACTTGCTAAAATAAACCTCTACGATTTGTAATTGTAAAAAAGTTAGTAGTAACTATTTTATTTGAACAAAATTACAATATAGTTAATTTTTTATAAAAGAACAAGTTTTTGAATTATAATATTTTAAACTCAATAGACTTTTAACATAATAGCTTTAGTTTTTGTTTTTAGGAAATAAAGAATAATATTGGGCATTTGAGTTTGATAAATAGATCTAGGTGTAGCAAATATAAATCTACTTGGTTCTTGTAATATATTTGTGTTTGTTACCTATAGGTGAAGATTTGAGTTTATGGATAATAGAATTTATTGTAATTTGAATAGGCATAGCTTAACTTTTTTGAAAAAAATAAAATAAATACATATAATAAATATTACTAGTATATCTGAGATATAATAAATGTATACAAATCAACCCTTTCTGATGATCACTTAGTAAACAACAATTTACCGAACTACAGTCAGTGATATAGAAAAGCAATATAGTGAACACAGCAATATTCTTGGTTTTGTGTTAAGCAAACTTGTTGTCAATGAAGCCTACAATATGTAAAATATCTAGGAGTGGGTGTATAAAAATATTAGGCAGGTTTGTGCTTTGGGTTAAGTTTTTTCATTTTGATGAACTCCCTTGCATGTTCGGCATCCAAACTAGAAGACTTATTCTAGAAGCAAGTAGAGCAAAGTCTCTGGGCAAGAATATCAAGTAGATACTTGGAAACTGGACTATACAACTGCAAAACCTACAAGAAGAACCTCATATATTCTCGTTGACTCTCCACTTTTTTTTCGAAAAAATTTTGTAAAAAAGTGGCCGATTTAGCTTACCCCCTTCAAAAGATAAACATATTGTTTATTTACCAAATCAGTCAGCATTATTTACTTTTTACCTGTCACAACAAACACATAGATTCAAATAGAATTAGACATTTGGATTATGTGCCTCAGAAGTGGCGAGTGCATTTATGTGCTCCCCCACCCGATTTGGATTCTGTGATGATCATATCCAAATTTGGTATGTACGTTGTACTTCTACTTCAACGTACTCACTTGACTAATCAGATTTGCGCATCAAATAAAATATTTTATAATGCGATCTCTAAAGTTCTTAGAACGTTTTCGTCAAGAAAAACGATTTTTATACGTAGAATTGCTAGATTTTTTTTTACCACTGTATCTTGTTAAATCGCTTAGTTGTTTCAAAGTAAAATTAAAAGCATTTTATTTAATTTAAATATATACTTCAAGAAATGTTTCAAGTTCGGTATTTCTATCAAGTTCGTTTTTATTTTTTAC